>CM043113.1:50102351-50415553 GCA_023701765.1 Hylyphantes graminicola
TGCTGAAAATTTGAATCGGAAAAATTACAATTGAAATATTTGTATGTGTCTTTATGACACGTTAATTTGGTTTTCGATGCAATTCCGTCATTTTCACATTATTAAGCACCTCTTTGCATGCTATTTATGAGAAACAATGGAGTATTGTTGAAATATTGAATTAAATGCCGAATATAACATATTTTAACACAGTTAAACAAAATAACTGAACAGTAATTCGCACATTTAGGCTAGCAGCCACAATTTCAGTGCAGTTCATGTTTAAACAAATATAAACAACGGGTTCATTCAAATTGACGAAACAACAGATTTCGTTGGTTAAAAAAAATCTCTCAAGCACATATACGAACAAAAATATCGGATCCAAAAGCGATTAAGGTTGTTAATTTGTCTACAGGTTAAGAATAGATGTGTATAAGATTTTTTGGCCGATATTATAACGAGTATTTTCTTATATAACAATTAAAAGTAATCGATCGTTACTTTCTTTCTCTTCTTACATAATTCTATTAAGATATTAAAGGCATTTTTTATGATAGAATGGTATTTATAGCTAAGTAGAAAGTACCGTCGAATAACGGTGTCAGGATCTTCTAGCCCGTCATGAAAAGGAATTGGCTAAAATATATCCTTCATAAAACGACGACAAATGTCAGAAAACGGAATAGGAAATTCTGAATAGTTGTGATTGAAAAAATATCTTAAAACTATTGATTAAGGTTTTATATACTTCGTTGTAATAAAAGGAAATAACATTGATTAGCTTTTTTGGTTTTTGTACTTAAAATACAATGATCCTCTGTTTGGGAAGGGATTTTAAACCATATTTGATGATTTGTCAAAAATAATTTTTAGCCTTAATTTTTAATTCCTTGCTGATATATTAATTTTGATTCTTTAAAATTAATAAAATTTAATTTTTTCATTGTCTGAAAACTTGCAAGATTATAACAATTCTATTAGAAAGTATAAAATATAAAAAGTACCAATATTAATGGTTTCGGAATAGCAGCACTATCTACTGAATGAGTAGATTTTTTTCAAACAATACTGGTTCGGAAATATAAATGTGAAATAAACAACAACTATGTGCCCTTAAAACATTAATGTAAATTTTAAAATGTATAAAAAAATTATTCTTGAACATTCACTTTAACTTGAATTATAAATTTGATAATTTAATATTTTCATTATTATTAACTCACAGCATTCTAAACGGGATTATATTTTTACAAAAAAATTAATAAAAGCCTCAAAACACATTTTTTTCAATAATCCTTATTTTTACGTATTTGTTCAACTTATGACGTAATTCATTCTTTTTTCTTCATGTCTAGACTAAGTGGTAAACAATGTGGGATATTTTCGTCGCGATCCTTCCTACAAATTATATCAATATTTTTCGGACTGACACTTACTTACAGCTTAACGGTAATTCATTTTGTAAAGTCTGGATAATATAGTATACATAATTCAATAATCATTCTAATGTAATAATATTATTGTTTAATATTACTTTTATTAGTACATAAAATTTAGATACAATAATGCGTATTAACTTTTAGCCTAAGAGTACTTTCAGATGATATTCTCCTTCTGGAATAAATAATGAACATTGTGATAAGTTTTAAAACTGTGTTTTTATTACAAACTAGCTGACCCGGCGAAATTTGTTCCGCCTTAGAGGCAATAAATGAGCAAACTTTTGATTTATCTAGATCAATTTGTTATTTGGATTATAAATATAATTTTAAAAAAAGGAATCGAGTATCGTCGAGTATCGAATATGAGTATCGTCGCGTAAATCACATTGTTCATCAATTTCCTTACCGCCAAACGCATCCGTCAAGACTTTCAGATCCAGTCGGCAAAGACTTTCGACTTTCTTGCGGTAGGTCCCAGGTTCTGGCTTTGCCAAAATAACTGCCAACCTATAAACGGCTCTTACAGCCAAAACAATTTCCGACAAATTATATCCCATCTAAAGAAAGCGCACTTTAAATATCCAAAAAAAATTCTCGACGCTGCCTATGATGTAGCCTTTAAAAGTTGCATTAGGTACCTACTCGTTTACCGTCTCGTAACTTGACTGTGGTTCTAAATTACAACTCCCGTTTCCAATAGCTCTCGTGTGTACCTCCAGTGCGACGATAATTCAAACTAACCCTAACCCATAAAACTGGAAGAGGAGAGCTACCCTACGTTAAATTTTCAACTTCGCCAAACACCGCCAATGCCAAAATTCAATTGGCTATTAAGCCATCTTAACATCAAAAAAAAAAAAAAAACAGACATTCATCCTCTTTTATGGTTAGAAAAGTTTTATGAAGTATAAATTCCTTATTTATGATGAAAATGCTTCATATCTTCATTTCTTACCATTTGTAAACATCAATTAAATTTGATTTGATAACTTGATTAAAATCTACTTGAGGAAATCTGATCCACCATAAAAAAAGATTTAAATTCAGTAAATAGAATAAAACACTGATATTCAAATATCAATCCAGCAAATTAAACCAACATGCTATTTTTTTCTTTAGTTAATTTTTGTTCACGCTGAACGCGCTGAAATTTATTTTAAATTGAAATAAAAGCATAAATAAAAATCTTACAATGTTATTCCTATGGCTCACGTTTTGCACTCTTACACCCGTTTGGGTTCGAATTTCAAAATAAAAAGTGTTCTATAGCCTATTCCTGGTTCTAAGCTACCTCCCGACCAATTATCAGCTAAATCAGTTATCAGCAGTTTTTGAGTTATAAATAGTCGAACTAACACACTCTTCTTTTATATATATAGATAACTTTGTCTTTAAACCTTTGTCTTATCGACAGATAATAGTTAAACACATGACTAAAAATAGCATATGGACGTGCACATTTATTGATTTCGAAACATATTTTATTCCTATTATAATATATTCCATTTAATCACATGAGCTATAAAAACGCGTGTCAACACATATCACAATTAACTAAGAAACATAATAAAATTTTAACATAAATAACTCCCATCATTTCAAAAACTTGACGATTCGAACTTTCTCATTGTTTGAGTTTCGATATCTTTACAATTAATCTAAGATTACATTCTTAAAAAAACAAAGTATCAATATTTAGTAAATTACAATTTCCATGCTTATGTTTTTTTTAAATATGCAGATCCTTTAACTGAACAAATTAAGAACCTTTCAGTAAGCTGACAGCTAATATAACGAATTTGCAACAACAAAAAAATCAAGATTTATGTTATAGAGAAGATTATTGTTCTTTGAAGCGTTGAAACGTTTTTGAATAATTTTCTACTTTAAAAGAATAACTTGAGTTAAGACTTCGGTTCAATGACCAGATAATATTCTTAACGTTTTCCGTAGCGTACTTATTTCAAATTATAAGCAAAGCTTTTTTTTATGAAATTTTTCGAAAGTAAAAGCCTTAGATAAACGATTATCGTTTAATACTTGGTGTGTGTACTTAGTTTCATTTTAAGTTCATTTTTTGTCTTTTTAAAGTTAAATATAGTTTTGAAATACTTAATTTGTCATGTTAGTTTTTTTTATTAAGAATAGGTGCTTCAGTATTTTTTTAGAGAAAAAATTTCAACTCAGGTTCATAAAAATTGTTTGAATTATTTAATTGAAAAATATTATGCGAGTTATTTGTTTGAAATTACATGTTAAAGTTTTAATAAAAAGCTTGTATAATTTTACTCATAACAACAACAATAGCAACAACAATAACAACAATAGAAACAACACTAATAACAATAACAATTATAATAATTCAAATAATAATGTTCTAAAATGTGTCTAACATAAAGAAAATTTAAATTTAAGATTCCAATCTAAATTTTGCAATTTTTTTTTTATTTTTTTTTTTTTTTGTAAACGACACAATTTTTCCCGTGACATTATTTTGTTTCAGTTACGCAGTCATATTTTAAAATATCTACAAAGTTTGTTCTTAAATGAAATTATTATTGCATTGATAATATAATCGATGATGTCGATAGTAAATTATGTTCCAAGTTTCAAGTAAAAACAGAATTTCTTACTAAAAAATTATGTTTCTACAAAATTGATATTTTTTAAATCCTGAATTGTTACTTTAAAAATCAAATTTTTTTTTTATTCCCGTCGATATTACTAGAAATCCAGAAATATGATTATCCAAACTTCATACACATGACTTACTATAAACAAGAAACTATATTCGGTCAGATGGGCAATCTAAGACTCCCCAAAAGCCCGTAGCAATTTATTGACGATCATCAATATTTATCCTTTGAATAATAGACAATCCTCTTCTGATAGATTTAGTACTACGGCGAAAAAACAATGCCACTCCAAGAAAAAGTTCCCCATTTCATTTAGACGAAACTAAACGGTTTTCGGATTCTTCCGATTGTTTCAGGGGAGTCCAATAGGGTTTCAATCTTATCTTTAGATCACGTAAAAGAATTACCGAAGGGCTGTAAAATGCAATTTAAGTTCTGATGCCGTCTGTATCGTTAAAATACAACGTGACGTTGTGTGGAAGAAGTAGTATTTGCTGTAAACGACCCTGTGAGTTCTGCGATAGTTAAATAAAAAAAAGTTGGTCCTTGTCCAATGCCCCTCATTTAGCAGAAACTGACCATATGATACTTTAAACCAAATGGAAATGGTTGAGACTGCAAAATAAAATATGGAATTGTTGATTTTCGCTTGGATTGCCGGCACCTCGCGGTGTGTAAAAGCACCATACCATTAAGAATACTTTCTAGAGTTGTGTTTCCCCTTAAGGGCAAATTAGCCTGAATGACTGCGAGTTAAAAAAAATAAACTAAAGTGCTTCTATGTTAATCCAATGGGGAAAAAAATAACTTTGAAGCCAAACTTCAAAAACTATATTGAATATTTTCTTAAAAGTATATATAATAAATAAAGCTGGCTCACGCAAGCCTATATAATCACACATTTGAAAATTAGTTCGACTATTTTGTGAAGAATTATTTACTAAAATTTAAAAAGAAACTTTCGAAAACTTTTCAAATATTGGGATTATAGGGACCTGTAAGTTAGCTGCGTGTATCATATTAAAAAAAAACCTTTATGAAAATATTCAATGCAACCGGAGAAAATTGTCTTAGAATTGTTTTTCATTGGTTTAATACAGCCTGATTGGATTAACACGGTGTCAGCCTGACACCTGATCTGCTTATGTGACCAGTCGACCAGTTTAAAATTTAATTGAATATTGCATTTACTATCGCAGTAGATACTAATGTTTGATCTTTAATCTCAAACACATAGTTTTAACTCGATTAAAATATATTGGATAAAGGATATATTTTAATTTATATTTTAACTTTACTTTTTTCAGTTCTTAAAAATTAAAAAAAAAATTAAAAAGTAGGTATCAACATGGTTGAGATGTTCGCTGCTATAAAATGGGACTGCAATAATATGTGTATACTGATAAGGAAAAGTATGACAATTTTATATAAAAGTAAATTGTCCAAACATTAATATTTAAAAATACCTAATCCAGCGTTTCAAAAAATGTCGAAAACATTTACTTTGAAATTAACAATATAAAAAAATATCTTTCAATTTCTTTCTCATTAAAAACAGATTAAGTTTTTTTTTCTTACAATAAGAAATTCCACTTCAAAACACTCAAAAACATAAGAAATGAACTTCGTCGCAAACGACGAAAATCAAACTTATTTCCTTCCTTTGTATCGCAAAAAAATGAAAGATAATCATTCGCAATATCACAATCACACTTCACATTCATCTGCTCAAATTCTGAACTGTATATTCTTTATTTTTGCCAGCCCTATCGCACCCGTTGCCACAAAAAGATATACGAAATAAGGTGCAAATAATCGAAGCGCGATGCTCAGCCGAATATCTCGCACGATACTTGTCGAAAACATTTTAAAAATTGTCGAAAACATTTACTTCGAAATTAGTATAGTATAAAAAATATCTTTCAATTTCTTTCTCATTAAAAAAAATTAAGTTTTTTTTTACTATAAGAAATTTCACTTCAAAACACTCAAAAACATAAGAAATGAACTATCACAAACAACAAAAATCGCACTTATTTACTTCCTTTGTATCGCAAGAAAACAAAAATGAAAGACAATAATTCGCAATATCACAATCACACTTCACATTCATCTGCTCAAACTCGGAATTTTATATTCTTTTTTTACCAGCCCTATCGCACCCGTTGCCACCAAAAGAAATACGAAATAAGGTGCAAATAATCGAAGCGCGATGCTGAGCCGAATATCTCACACGATACTTTGTCCCGATTTCTTCCGTTACAGTTGTAATGGGACCTCCGGACCGTAACAGATCCGATTGAGGACTTCTATCTTGGTCTTGCAGTGCTGGGAACCCGTTCTGCCGTGAAAATAGGAAGTAGCGAGGATAAGCTTGCTTATTGGCACGACACCTGATGGGATGGCAGCTAGTTCTTTTTTAAAGCATTTGCAACGACTTGTGTTCTATGTTCTTTTGTAGTTGGTCCATTAGTTTTAATAGCGATATTCATAGAGGAGTTTATGTATTGAAAGAAAACTCGTATTTTTAAATGATGTCTTATGCATGCCATTGAACTAATGCCTGTCATTACAAAGTAAAGTGTTGGCCCTACTGAGAAACATTTTCCAGAGATTTACTCTGTTTCATTCCTTCACTTAATGTATTTCGGACAGTTAAAACATTGTCATGAAAACGTGAAAAACTAAAAAATAATCGCAAACTAAAAAAAAATATCTAAACTTAACTGTTTTCGCAATTTTAGTAATTTCTCAATTTTTACTTCTTAATAAAGACGGTCTTTGATTTAAAAAAAATAATATTTTAGGATGCATTTTTTCTGAGAAAAAATAATCGCTTTCAGAAAAAAACTTTAAAAAAAAGTTATCGTAAGAAATAAACAACTTAACCACAACATAGCAAATATTATAGATAAAAAGACTATTTCACCTTAGTTTTTTCAAAAACAAAATTATATTTCGGCATAACCAACTATGAAATTAGATTTTTTATGTTTAATAAAATATTTTACGAACAAACTACGCATGTTACATCCGTTAAACGAATGCAGTATTCTTAGACAAACGACAACGATTTTTATTTTACTAGCTTTAAACAGCCGTTCTATTGAAATACATTTATGCAATAGTATCTTCCCCGCCAGACAAAAATTTCAAATAGGTTTGAAAACATCTGCACTATTGACCAAACGTTTCAAAAGAAGGGGGAAAAAATCTTGAATAGATAATCTTTTTGTTTTGATGGCATTCCATCGATATTTTTTTTATTTAGAATTCCCCTTCTCTTTTCAGGACCACGGAAGCGGCCGTATGGTGGCGCTGTCAGAGCGAAGCAGCCGATCGAAGAGGGGTTTCACCTACCCCACACTCCCTCACAGACCATGCATGGCCCTCACAACGGAAAACGCCCAGTCGAGAACCAACGCTTCCCATTTAACTCCCTACATTGACAACATTGCCAGACTATTGGTCCCATCCGGCCACTTAAGCGAAGTGTCATAAGCTGAAACTTTATATATGCATCTTATCCTGTAAATAATTATACAAGACATAAACATATTACTTTGAGATACATTACCTGTCGAGCAACAGGTAGGGGGTAAACCATGGCTTTTGAAGACTCAGGCAACATTTCTTATTTTTACCCGAACTGTACTTACGATGACGGAAACTTGAGCTATTACAACATGAGTGCTTGTAATGGCACCGAGATGGACACTGCCACTTACAGACTGCCGATAATCGTTGTTGAGTTTGCGAAAATTCTCTACGGGATTGTTTTTCTGGTAGGACTTTGTGGCAACTCCTTGGTAATCTACGTGGTGCTGCGTTTCTCCAAGATGCAGACGGTCACTAATATGTATATCTTCAACCTCGCCCTGGCCGACGAGATGTTCTTGACCGGCCTTCCCTTCCTCCTGACGACGATGACTTTTGGCTACTGGCCCTTCGGCAGAATCATGTGCAAGGTGTACATGACGACCACTTCCATCAACCAGTTCACGAGCAGTCTCCTGTTGACGGTGATGAGCGCCGATCGGTACGTAGCCGTGTGTCACCCGATATCCTCCCCAAGGTACAGGACGCCGTTCATCGCCAAGTTCATCTGCTTGACGGCTTGGACGGTGTCAGCCTTGCTCATGGTCCCCATTTACATATACGCCAACATCTTGGAAAATGATCATGGCACAACGAAGTCCTGCAACATCTACTGGCCGGAAGGTGATGTCATGAACGGCCAACAGGCATTCACTCTCTACTCCTTCACGCTGGGATTCGCCATACCTCTGATCCTCATCTTGCTGTTCTACTTCCTGGTTATCTGCAAATTGCGCACTGTCGGCCCGAAGAATCGCTCCAAGGAAAAGAAGCGATCTCATCGAAAAGTCACCTACCTCGTGCTGACGGTAATCACCGTGTACGTGATATGCTGGCTTCCCTACTGGATAACGCAAGTCTACATCACCTTGCTGCCTCCGAGGCAGGGCCAGACGCATCTGGGGCTGACGATCATCCTGCTCGCGGGCTGTCTGTCCTACGCCAACTCTGCCATGAATCCAGTATTGTATGCCTTCCTGAGCGACAACTTCAAAAAGAGTTTTGCCAAGGCTTTCACGTGTGCAGCGCGGATGGAAGTGAATGCACAATTGAATGCGGAGAACAGCGTCTTCCCGCCAAAGCACACCAGGAGTGGGTCCTCCAAAGCTCAGTTCAACCGAGAACAGAGGCCGAGGAATGAGTTCGACCCTTCGACGGCCATCACCCTCACATCTAGATCGAACATTGTAGTCTCCAGCGATAAAGAGATTTCGGTGCGTAATGGATTCAACAAGCAACAGATTGAAAGTGAGCCAACTCAAGTTTAAGTTCTTAAGAAAGGCATTTACATAAATATATAATTTTGTGTCATCACACGAGGTGATATCCACCATTTTCAAATACCCTGACAAGTATTTATATGTACTTTGGTAGAGACAACTTTTAAACAAAGAAAATAATCACTTTTCAGTGAAGTAAACAAGCATGATTTCCAGGACACATTCCTGCAAATAAAAACAGAACACATGGGGAGCCTAGGGAATATTTAACTTGCTGATTGCACGTTCTACAAATTTTCACAAGTGTGTCGTAAATAAGATTAGAAGATTTGTCGTTTTATAATATAAGATTTCATTTTTTATTACTTTAACAGACTTATTTTACCAGAACTATCTTATTTTGTGGAATCGCTCTTGTGAAGGATTTCTGAACATTGAAGAGATGAGAGCTTCTTTTTGAGAAAGTAGTTCAGTGCCATATTGCCATTGGATTTTAATGGCAGAGTTGAAATGATTGTAGAATATGTAAAATTCCACAGTTAATTTGGCGATTGGAAAACTATAAACTGACTTTTTGATAGGGACTCTAACTTAGACGAGCTTCTTGTTTGCGCAAACGTGTGTCAATTAATATATCAAGACTGAAGGATATTTTGTAAACAAAACTACAACCAAAGACAAATGTAAACAGATACTTTAAATAATGTTCAAGATATAATACATGGACCATGATAAAGGAAGTTTGAATCCTCGTTGTTCTTCATCTTCTTCACCTCGAACGAATGAATTTATATATCATTTAGTTATTGGTGCGATAGCATTTTTTAAACTAAGTCAGTTGATTTTCAATATTACGGTTTCGAAAAAAATTTCAACTAGCTTTAATCTCAAAGCAAACTAATATTTTATTGCACTTATTTATTACTGCAATTTTGAATAAATATTTCGACTTTATTTACTTATTTTCAACAGTCTGATCAGTAGAAAACCTATGGCACTTCGAAAGTAAGTTAATAGATTTAATGTTTTTTTCACACTTTTCATTTTAAAATATAATAACACATGAACTTTTTTCATCAATTGCTGTAAATACATATTTAGCATTGAATCTATATAATATGTATGTAAATTGCATGTATCAGAAGTATATGTTAAAACCAAATTTGCTCACATAGAATGCTGTGACAACAATGTTGTTTTGTATAGGTTTTCAAATAGATATATAACCAATAGATTTAGAAAGTTCGTAATTCTAATTATTGGTAAAAAATGTGATTTTTAAATGTGTTTACAACGTAATTCTCTCTTCAGCATTTCAGTAAAAATATGTGTACATAATTATTGAGTTTTTACCAAGTAAATAGATTCGTAATGTTTAAAATAATGTTAAAATTGGAGTTTGTATCCCAATTTGATAAATACAAAGAATTTATTAAAATTATTTTATATAATATGGGACAACTATTTTATAATTTCATAAAAAAGACTTTATATTATGAAAATTTGGCAACGTAAGTCCATTCATAAAATTACGTTTTACTAACGTTGGAATGCATATCTTTCTTTTTGAGTATCTTATATAAATGATAAAAAAAAAGTATTTTGCATAATTAAAAAGTTAACATATGGTAATGTATTTAAAAAAATTAAAGTTTGTAATAATAAGAAGAATCGCTGATTATAATTCGGATGACATGTATTATTAACAATTTATTTCTGTAAAAAATGTATATTGGAAAGAATTTATTTGAAATAATTCTGAAATTTTAAAATTGTTATGTTTTGGTACAATTCTAGTACGCAATGCTCATAAATAAATTGTTACAACTTAAAATTGTTCTTCTTTTTATAAAAAAATTACATTATGGTGTCTGTATTTTTAAATACCTTGGATTATTCTAGCAAAAAAAAACTTAATCATTAATTTAAATGTTATTGAAATAATTAAAGTACTAGACGAATTTTTAATTCTTTTATCTTTTGAATAGTTTTTATATAAAAAAGTACAATTGGACAATTTAATTTCATATTTTTAATCGTACAATGAAGCACAATAATCTTTTAACAGAGAATTGTTTTATGCATAATTGAAAGGTAAGTATAAATTATTCCTATATTAATAGTACTAGCTTAGATTTAAAAATAATAAGAGTACTTAGTTTTAAAACTGAAAATGATGAAATTTACAAGGGTTATATTTTAATTCATTGTCCATTTTAATGATGTTATTATTGCATTAAGTGCTTCATCAACTGCCGGTAAGCCGCAATACAGAACAAAAGATAGAAATGTCCAACGTGAATCAAGAAAATTTGAAGTAGCACAGATGAAGTTGCTTATATTTTGAAAAAATAAGTTTTTAAAAAGTTAAACTTATTAATGTGCTAATATTTATTTAAAGATTTTTTTCCCAATAATCTTTTATTTGATATTGATATAACATATTTCGTTATCAACAAACAAATATCCATGAGAAAATTGACACTCCGGCTACAAAGAAGAGGTGATGATGATTAACCCCATTTTCGAGTAAGAATTACGCAATAAGTCCAATTGTATAATTTCTACGAAAACTATATTAAAATTTTATTATATTGTTTCAAAAAACATATTTAGCTGAAAGAAATATTTGGTTAAGAAGCGAAATATATTGCACTTTACACGGAAAACTGAATTGATCACAGGAAAAACAGACAAATTTTAAAAATAAACTATTATTAACTAAAAGCTAGTAAATAATAAAATGTGATTTTATGAAACTCTTTAACATCTATATTTCTCACATGAAATAAATTCATCGACACCACTTCGTTTCCTTAAAATAGCATCTTAAATTTGAAAAGTACGTAATTTTTTCTTGTAAAAACTCACTATTGCAAAAAAACGCTCTTTAAAAAAAAACTAAATATCGAATACTTTAAGTGTTTTCCTAACCTATAAAGTTGGAATTTTGCCACATAAAATACAAAAACTCAAGAAAAGAAAAGCGTTAACTATTACAAACAGAAATTCTATGTTTAAGAGGGTGCATTTTCACATCAAAGGCAATTTTGAAGTTGGCTGAGAATTTATAAAACCTATCAAAGAAATATTTTTGTGAGTGAAATTTTTGTAAAATCGAAATGGGGTTTCGAAATTAGATTCATGAATATTCACACTACATCCTAACTCAACTTCGAGAGAATAAAATGATGTTTTGGAGACAGTTAAAAAAACTTCAGATTTGCCTCGAAGGTAAAGTCTTGGCTGATTCAACCACGTCTGGGTAAACTACAGCAATAACAACTTAAGTCCATACCACAACACACTGTATTAAGAAGAAAGATGCTTCCTACTATGTTAACCCAACTGGAGAAAATTATCTTCTTTTCGAACAGTGTAGTATTTACTTAGATTATGTCATCTTTTCAAGCAACTCACATAAAAGTTATTCTATTTCGTTAGAACGTTGCATTAAAGTTCCAGATCAAATTATTCAAGGATAAAGTGAACTTAAGCTGGTTATTGATCTAACGTTATCAAATCAAAATTAGTTTTTAAATCTGAAAAGTGAATATATCCTTCGGCAATAAGATGTTTTCCAGGTAACTCATCATTTTTCACGACGCCATATTCTGATTTGAATTCCAATTTCATTTTCCTGGAAAGTCTTTAAGAAAAGCTTTTTTTATTAAAGCTTTAGTTTTTATTTGTACAAGTTATTATCCAACATATACACATTTAAAACAGTATAGACATAAATATTTATGACTATTTCATAATGTAGTTGCAGCATTTATAAGACCACAGTTTTAGCAACATAAAAAATAAACTAATTGAGATCAAACTACACTCTTAAAACAAACGAGCTAATGTAACTCAATCTGAGTAGTTTTCAGTCACCCCGCCAGTCTTAAAAATACACTTCTCCGAAAGGAGTGGATCCTTTGTGTGCTTAACCTCCAACAGGATCACTCCAAACGAGTGATTTTTACTCAGTCTGTTCATATTCACTCCTTTTAAGTGTCGAAAACGCACTCCTCCAACTGGAGTGGATTTCACTCTTTTGTTTTAAGAGTGTACAACTGTAATAAACAGATTACACATATAAAGCAAGAAATAACAGTTTTTTCTCTTTTGAACTGCATAAGGGTACTGGACTTCAGCCGACCAAGCATTTCAGCTGTTTGTGGAAGTTCTGTGTGCCGAAATACCTTAGATGGGAGAGGGTTGGACTGATGATGTGAAAGATCAGTGGTTCAAACCTCTGCTTGGCGGCTACGCAACCGTTAAGGGCGACATCGAACGCAGCGTTAGGACCTGGAAGGATATTTCACGTGCAGTCCCTTACACGGGGTATTATTCGTCGGACATTTTTGGCTGCACGGGCCGTTTATAGGTCGGCAGCTATTATGGCGATGCCCAGACCCGAACCTGGGACCTTCCGCATGCTAAACGAGTGCTTAACCGACTGGGCTCCCCAGCCTTCACTAGGATGGATGGAAAAGGGTAAAATTTCATTTTCTTTTCTTCACACTTTTTTTGGTTAAAAAACAAAATATTCTTATATAAAATACGGTAGTTTGCGGTTACGGTAGTTTTATTGCACATCAGCTGACAGTTTTTATCTGTAAAAACTGCAGACTTTTTTTACAGTGTAATTCAACGAATGATGTCGAACTCTTCTAAATACTTTAACAGCTTAAAAAATAATGTTAAATAATCAGATTATTACATCTTGTTTTGTTGTTAAAACTATTTAATTATTGTAATAATGGAAAAACATCGGATATATTTTTGAAAATATTTTAACAAGTACTGGGCTCAAAAAGAAATCGTGTCTTGTCTGTAAGAGTATTTTCTTATTGAAGATTTACTATTATGAACAGTTACAACTAAAATAAAATAAACACTTCATTAATATAAACATTTGATAAATTTGTGTCTTCAAAAACTGTCATAAAATCTTATATTGACCTTGAGATAAACCGTAACTTCCATCTGCTTTCGCAAGCTTGACCTATGTGTATACATAAGAAAATAGCACTTCTTATCATTTTCAATTCGTAAAAAAACATCACTTTTACAGATAAAGTGAGATTGGAAAGAACACAAAGCAGATTTAAGTTAAAGAATCATTTATTGGTATACTATTAAGGGAATTAAAAAACATCTGAGATATGGTTTTTTTATCTAATGAATTCTTTTATTTACTATTACTATTTAAATTTAACTAAATTTAATAATCATATCACCAACCATTTGAAATAAATTCTAGCATAAGTACTAATTTGAAAAATATTGAAATAATGAATTTCCGAATCAAAAATTTAAATGAATGGGTAATACATCGAAACGTTACTGTGATTAAAAACAAAAAATATTTCATAATTTTTAAATCAATAAATGAAAGTTAAAATTTACTTTAAATATTTCTGCGTATTACCATATTATTACAGTAAATAAATGTAAATTGAACAAATATTGGGCTGATTTCGAAATATGCAGATTTCTGTGAAATTATAACATCGATATGTTTGAAGAGTTACCCTTTAATATTTAAGAAGTGTTTATGTTTAATTAGTATGATATAGCAATAATTGCGGAAAATATGATGATTGGGCCGCGCTAATTCCATTTGATAAGTGTTTCGAGCATATGTATAATCCTTTGATATCGCAAACTACTTAAACGTAAGATGCAATACATTTTAAAATTCCATATTAAACATAAAGGATTTAGTGCAACGCAGACAAAATATACAATACTTCAAGTTTTCTACTTAAGCTTTAATATGTGCTGTTGTGTAAATGCATACGTTGCTTCATACACCAAACATGAAAAGCGGGAATCGGTGTTATTTGCGAAGCTTAGCAGTTTGTACCTAATAAGGTTTATAGTTAACAATAATTCGAAGAATATTTTGTAATAATACTAGAATTTTCCTATTTATGGTAAGATTATAAATCATTTTTTGGGGGGGAGGGAAGGTACATATATATATCCGGCTTGGGTGCTTGGTTAGAGACCTGCTTCTGAAGTCTTCGACAAGTTAGACAGACACAGAAAGATTTTTTACTGTTTCAGAGAAAGGAATATACACATCGAACCTGCACTCGTTACAGCGCACAGACTGCTATCGTAAAGGTACAAGCCCATCGGTCATCCGGGCCCCATTTTTAATAAACTGCATTATAAACTTGAACAGTTATAATTCAAATTGTAAAAAATTGCTAAATTTCTACAAATTTTAAATGGCAAAAAACTTTGCTAATTCAACTATTAACTAACACTTCAACACTTTTATGAAGATGTAAATATTACAGATAGTTCAATTTAGTGAATACGTAGCCTTTATAGTGTAATTTTTTTATTTGTATTATTATAGCTTACATAGAAGAATTAAAGTATAACACCATTACGTGCTATGCTACATGCTTTAAGCAAGAATACTGTTTACTAAATAATTGTTTAGATACGAATGCTTAAATTTGTTTTACACCGTAAATTTTAATCGAATAACAACATGCTGCTTTAATTGCATTATTACGCGCGTTCCAAAATGTGTAACAATTCAAAGTTAAGCCTTCATTTAAGGAAAATTGTAAATTTAGCTGCCGGGTCATAAAACGGAACATTAAAGGGGTTTTATTTCTTGATCTTAGCAGCTAAATAAACCTAAATGTTGAAATAAATGAAAATTCGAAGTATCAGTTTAATGTAATTGTCCTGAGGCTTTTTAACAAAAATAGTTTATAAGTAATACAGTTAGTTAAAAGTTATAAGATACTAGTTCATTTTTTTAATAAAAATTAAGATTTGAGAGTGAATTAAAAAATTTAAATTAAAAAAAAGCTGAAATGTCTGTTGAATATGAAACCCCTAAGCGTTTGTATTTGATTTTTTATAATCCTGTATAATTGTGCTCAAGTTAATGATTTTTTAAAAAAAATATTTCGATAATAATTAGTTTATTTCAATACTTCTGACAAGGTGGCCAGCTAATAAGTAAAATAAAAAAAATAATACATTTAGAAGTGGCAGAAATATTGTTTGTCAATTTAAATCTGTGTATAATGTTTTTTTTTCTTTTAATCCCAAGAGCCACAGTTTTACTTAGCTAGGTCGGTTTGCTGCAACTGTGATTTTGGTAACTATAAATTTAAATCATAATAATTAAGAAAAATTTCTTCTAATTTTCAGAATATATTTATAAGTTTACGCAGTATAAAATAGTTTTAAGGGCATTGAAATGTTTGAATTTTGAGACATGAAAATTTGTAAGATAAGTATTAATACATTTGGAGAAAACCTTTATAACTATTAATTACCTTATTTAAAAATTGTGATTTTCCGTATTTCGAAATTTTGAAAATTGTTTCCTAACGACTATGCTTAGCAATCAAATCCCTCTTCCACAATCATTGAAATACAAATTTTACTCCACATTTGTTATAAAGCCACAACAAGAGTTAAATCGATACTTTTCGAAGTATGTAATATTTTGTAAACAAGTTATTAATATCTAGATGCGTAGACCAACGAGAATGTATTTTTGAATAAACGTATTTTAATGAGTTTTCTAAACCAAAACTAGTGTACGAAAATACAAAAATCATGGCATAAAAGAATTGCCAACTCTTTATAGAACTTGGTTGTTACTGACTATTATGCAATCACATTGCAATACTAATTTTTAGACTAAAACATATTAAAAACATTTATATTATTGCAAAGTGCTTTTGTGACCAATTTTTATGTACTAACTACAAGGATATCCGTACATGAACGTTGAAATTTATTACCCTCATGCCTGTAATTGCAAGTAAATTACATTCAAAAAGGGTTGGACCTTATAATTTAATAGCCGTTCCTAGACTGAACTGATGAATCTTTATGTAGGTTAAGGAGGCTGATGGCTGAAGTACATTAAACTTTAATGTTTGTCATCGTTAAGACGAGGTCTAATTGATAAATTTTATGGCCAAGTTAACACATTTACGCTTACATTTGACCGCAAAAGAGTATTGTATACTATACAATAGCAAATACTGATTTTCAGTTTTTAGGTACATTTTTCACAATAATACAGCAGAAAAACAAACGGAGCTAGTTAAATACAGAAAAATTAAATTTTTAAGAAAAAAAATTTTAAAAAAATACATAAAATATCAAAAAATATCAAAATTTTTGATTTTGTCGTTTTGATAGAGATAAGTTAATGATTATATCTAAGAAGATAATTTATTTTTACATCCAATAACTCAAATTTATTATTTTATACAAACATGCAACACAAGTCTTTTAAATTGAATGCTTACATGAATTCATGTTACTTTTAGTGGTCAAAACTACATCAAAACTCCAAAACTGAATTATTTATCACTTAAACACAGAAGCGAATGTTTGTGCCACAATTAATTATTGGTTTTTACATCGATATATTGACCTAACGCATGTACGTTAAATATAAACGAAAAATAAAAGTTAATAAAAGCATGTTAATTGTACTGAGTTGAAAATTAAACCATCGATTAAGCGAAAATAACACAGAACTGTCCACAACTCAATATCATTTAGATGCGTTGAGCATTTTGTTTTGCATTATACCGTCTATCTTAAGATGATTTTAACACGCAGAGAAAAAGCGAATTAACTCCTCTGAAAACAAGTAACTGTAAGCGTCACTTTTCACCATTCTGTGCAAGATATACACGCACCTGGGATATAGAAAAAGCTTTTTCCGATGTGGGGCGAGCTAATCTAATGATGCTGCAGGATTGAAAATATCGGAAATAATCCGATAATCCGATATTACAGAAGCACAAGATAAAGTAATATAAAATACCGAATTTCGCCTAAACGTAAATCTTGTTTAATTATCCGCGGGTGAAACTACGTGATCTTTAAATAGTGTGTGTCTTGGGTAGTTTTCATATGCTGTTATCCATAATATTAGCCGACCCGGCGGAGCAATGGTTTGGGGGTCTAGCCGTTGGGGCTGCTGGGTTTGGGCTCGAATCCCGCTTAGGCATGTTTGTTTTTGTCAATAAATGTTGTTATATGTCTATGTGCTTGCGTCGACCTTCTTTGTGTGTCTCTTGTACTGTCTCTTCTGGCAAGTGGGGTAACGGGCTATAGAGCCTAAGCTCTTCTCTTTTAAAGGGAGCACTCACTGTCATTTGTCATCCATAATATTAGAGTCCGATAGTACAGAAAATAAATATGTAGCCTACTTAAAGGTTGAGAAACAAGTTGATAATTATATCTAAAGTATTAATTTCTATATATTATCATCACTTATCAATAAATAGCACTTTTTACCGATTTTTGTACAATCAACATATATTTTTTTTTGTTTATATAAGCAACGGAGTGAAAATAGAAAATATGGAAAAATGAGTTATTCATTTTTTTTAATATACAAAATAATTCATTTTTCATATTTACAAGAGATGTGAATAACAAAACGAGTTTCAGTGGATAAAATTAATGAATCTATGTGAATTAATGAATCCATGAAAGAATTATGAAGCTTATTAATGTGAAAAAATCAATTTTATAAAACATTTTATTTTGTTTTCCTGTAATAAGTAAATAAAAGACTAAATAACACACATACTAAAAAATTTATTACCAAACACTCCGTTCTAAAATGATTATTAGGGTAAATTATTAATAACTTGTTATTTATTAATATGGTGCCCCCCCCCCCCCGATGCCCCCCCCCCCCCCCTCGAGGGAGGGCCTTTGCGGGAAACAGAGTCAGGTTTAGGGGACTTGGAGAGAAAACCTTGGCCTGTAAGATGCTGTAGTGTCAACGAAGAAGAAGTTATTGGGCTGTCCATCTCTTTTAGTAAGAGTAGGGTGGACTGACCAGTGACTGAACAGGCCCCAGTGAATGAATATTTGGTAAATATAATTAAAAAAATAAGGATTGAGATCATTCCACTAGATGGATTGGCAACACTGACTTCCTCCCATGTAGTAGGGAGCTATCTCCCATGTAGTTGGTTGTCCTGGTCATTATGTCCTGGTGTTTATTCACTGGCGATTTGCAGTTCCTTAAACCTTCATTCACTGGTTAGTCTACCCTACATTCTTAAATCAAAAGAGTGAAATCCATCAAAATTACCTACATAAAAGTATTGTGTTAATTTACCGTTATACTATTTGCAGCTCATAAGGCATTTGAGTTAACGCAAGTTTATTAAATGTCAATTTCATGTAATGTATAAATATATTTCCATTTCGTTAGCAAAGTGATTCTTGGATAATTATTAAGTTTGAATGATAAACCACATTAAGTTTAAGCTTTACGTAATGTATAGTTAAAAGTAGGTATCCCAAGGAAGAAAGCTACTTTATCTATTAAGACTTGTATTGTACACATTTAAAATATTATTTAACTCTTAAAAACTTAATTTAACACTTTGGTTACATAAAATTATTCCAATAGAAAGTATTTCGTATTATGATCCGGCGAAAGTGACACACACGCACCAACTTCATCTCAGTTGTGGACGCATGGGGAATAGAAAGATCATACCCCAGGTACACGTATTTCTCCTTCAAGATTTCTGATGCAACAGTTGTACAACTTGCGTATAAAAGTTGCAAACAAAATGTATCTTCTACTATATCTTAGTATGAATTACTAAACAAATTCCGACATTCTACAAGCTTTTTCTTTAAGATATAACTTATTCTATCATTTATATTCAAAAATACTGTATAAAAGAAATAAATTATCAAGCTATTCGCTAAAGTATGCAAGAATTCTTGCTGTGGAACAAAATGCACAGAAAATCCAACGCTCTTCTATCGCAGCATTACGGCAAATTCCTTTTCATTTGACACAAAGATATTTTTAAGCAAAAAAAAAAATTATTGTCTTTTCACATAAACAAGCTATGTTTCTGCTATGTAATCTCATTACAATACGAGCTGCTTTTCTCGAGAATTGTTGTTATAGTTGCTTCGAATGTTCAGATGGAAATCGAAATGTAACACAATTCTTTTAGATATGTAAAATTTGAGCAAATATAAAATGCTATGTCAATACTTAAGCCGGTATCGTATTCAGACAAGCTGTGTTTTATTCAACCAAAATACAAACGAAACATAAAACGTATATTTGTTTCAAAAGACCAATTGAAGAGCTCAAGTGCAAAACAAGTTAAATCACTCTTTGGAAAAAAAATTGAGTTGGTTAGATTTTTATACAAGTATTGTAAGAAGGGATCCACCAACATTTTGATTTGCTCAAATATAATTAAGTCGTATGTATATATATATACATACAATTATAATCACTCGCAATCAGCAATACGTATATAATCTGTATGAAAAGCTAACCAACTCAATGTTTTACCAAAAGTGATTTAACTTGTTTTGCACTTAACACCTTCAATGACTTTCTTCAAATATATTATTTAGGAAAAGGACATACATTAAGGATATAAAACTCACATAAGCAAAGCAATTGTCTCTTCATCTGATAATTCCAGCAACTGATAATCGGCCTTTGTTCTGCTCCAATCGATGTGAGCAGATATATAAGCGGACGAGTTTCAAAACTCACATTCTTCAAAGTAATGTAATGTATGGTAATGATAATGTAATTGTTTACTGTTTCTGGCATCCATTCGGAGCTTTAAAACAGCCAATAACACTTCGCAATTTTTAACACTGGTCAAGGGACGAGGTCGACACCTGAGCGGGCCCCCAACGCGGAACTTCGAGCTACATCGTACGCTGATGCCGTCGGGACTTTGGACTCCACGGATAACCACGGATTTAACACGTCTGTCCCAATGTACTCGGGCCAATCAAACACGAGTTAGATTTTTCTACTCTTTCCAGTCCAGACATCCGATTTATAGGATGACTGGCAGTGGGTGGGATTCGAACCTTAGAAGGTTGAATCCTGAGGCTGATGCCATAACCCCTCGGCGACGAACGGGCCATTCTCCATTGTATTACTAAGTTATAGTGTTTGGCAGAAGTGTATACTTCAGACATTTATGAGATTTCTATTAAAGAATTAAACTAAAAATTTAATTTCTTAAATAATAAATATATATTTGCATTTGGAAGTTTTAAATGGCTCTTAAATGCTTTAGATTGTAAAATTCAACGTTATTAAATTAAAAATACAATGAATTTTGTATGTTGTTGGAAAACCTGACAGTCAGGTAACAGGTTAATACATTTGTAACCCTTAGAAAGTTAATATACATGAAACACAAAAACACGACACATGCTTTTATTTTAAACCGTTACCCTTGTGACACTTTAAAAAAGACTTATTTATTTTTCATTTTCAGTATGTTCTTTATTCTTTGTAGCAGACTAAAATCCTTAATCTATACCTTAAAGCATATTTCATTCAATCCTCTTAAATTACACAGCATTAAACTTTTTAATCTGATTTGAGATATATTTAATGGTTTTACTATAACCATTTTCAAACTATTTAATAGCACTTATTTCAGTTTCAACCATGTCATTAGTGAGAACTTCAAAATGTCCCTCTTTAAGTCATTTACAAGTTAAATCCATTTCAAAATTCCCAGATAACCTTGCTTTTTCGTCTAGATCAGTTTTTAAGCTTGCCTGTTTTTATATAAAATGTGCGAAGTTCAGAAAGTTCTGTTTAGATAGAAGCTCAGCCATTTTTTCATGTATCCTTCCTTATTTTGAAGATACATATCTTGAAATATTTAACTTATAGTTTTTAAAATCTTATCTATACTAAAAGCATACAGATTCAAAAATGCTTTTCACGTTGATATAATATTATTACATCACGAATATTATTATATCACGTTGATATCTATCGCAATATATAGAAAAAAAGACTCTCACCACAGTACTCGCCTGACAACAGCCAGACCAGTATGAGAATTCGAAACAAAGCTATAAATGTTTTCAATTTAAAACGGCATATTTTATTGTACAAATTTTTTGTTTCTTATAAGGAGTGCTTCTTAATAGGTTTCATAGAAAAACACTGATTCCATTACAAGCAAGTTCTTTATTCAAGTAATCAAAATATCGATTATATAATTTTCCCGATCTCCAACCTTCTTTGAAGCAAACCCCAAATCATTCATTTCAATTTCCTTTTTACGTATTTTTTTAATCGAAATCTCAACAACTTAACCAAATTCAAGTACATTCCTCCTTTTTTTTCTTGCAACACATTACACACGAGTGTTTGCTGAAGAGAGGGAATTTGCATGTTATTTTATGTAAAAGGACGCCTCGCCCCCTAATGGAGGATTTTATTGATGGTTTCAGATTTGATGATGGTACGCTGCAGAGATTCATTCATAACGCAGGCCTAGGGAACTGTGGCTCGGGATGACAAGTTAATGGGGGGAAACTCTTGAGTTGCCTAACTATAGCCGCGTTGATGCTTTAATAACTAGTTTTGCATTATTTAGTGGAGGAATTCCACGGAATTTGTTACATAGTTTCATGTATTTTGTTGTGGAAATAGTTGAAGAGTTTGAAGGGGGTAAGCGAGTTTTTTTTTAGTTCAATGTGAGTTAGTTGGAATCTCATTTCTGGCAATGCTTGTTTAAAATATTATGTTGTTTTAATAATTCAGATTAAAATTTAATCAAAGACGCTTAGACGCATTTAAGCATATAAGACACTGATGTACTTTAGTTTATTAAAAACTTTAACATTTACGTAAAAGTTGTAAATAAATTTTAAACTTATTAGCGCGTATTTATAAATGTTTAAAAAAAGACTGATGCTGGATGTTTTTTTTATCGCTGAATATCCCTATAATACTTTTTTTTTAATTTACGAGACATGAAAATTCACAACTTAATTTTTTTCGTTTATTTTATGTATATTTTGGATTCTTTTTGAAATTATAGATTAAAAATTAATATCGTTATTTTGAACAGTTTAATATATAATTCCTTACACGTGCAAAAGTACTTATTAATAATTTAATTTATTCTCTTTATTTTACTTTTTCTTGCACAAAATGTATTAACTAACATATTATCAGTCTAAATTCTACCAATAAAACATAATGATGGATGTTTATTTTCCGTATAAAGAATACTAAACGATAAATTGCGTGATTAAATAAAATTTTACAATAAGTGTTGTCAAAAAAACAAAGACATATTAGAATAATCTGTCTAGCAAATATACTATTTTCCTGAATAAAAAAAGATCATAAGTACATTTTAAATGAATACATGCATGCATACCCATAATTAGTTTAAAATTTATTTATGCAGTAGCTTTTAATACTATTGGGAAATAAACATAACACAAATTAAATGTAATTTTGCATATATTTAAGAAAGACTAGGTATTTGTTTTTTTAATCGTTGTTTAGTTCTTCTTTGTATAAAAAAAATACATAACTAATTTAGCCCAGAAAAATTATCCTTATTGAGCAGACAGCAAAAGCTATTAAAAAGAATTTTAAGAATATATATAGAACATAAAACTGTTATAATGTATTGATTAATTTAATCTTCTTAGAATTAAAACTGCTTATTTACAATTTAAATGACCATCAAATTTTCAAGGTTTAAGTTTTCGAGAAACCTAAAAAAGCATAAAAAGAACGATTCTTTTTATTTTTGCTAACCTGCACTTAACTAAGCTCATAAACCTAATACGATTTGCATTGCACTTCAAAGTTAAAAATATATTTATTTTCTTTAAGTTTTCAAAAAATTATGATATGTTAGTACTAATGTGGTGTTAAACATAATATATTGTTAAAAATAAGGCTTTGCTGTTTACATTGTAAAAAGTCGGTGAGAAAAAACTTTATATGAAATTTTCAGCTAATATTAGGTACATCACAAAATATCTAGAAACTTGAAGCTTCCTACAATTGTGTGATGTAAAGGTGCTCAGTTAAGCTGGAAACAGACCATTATGCCACCGGTTTTACGAAGTAACGGCTCGGAAACATTTTACAGTGTAGCATTATTAAGATTTGATAAAACTGAAACAAGTACTTAGGCTTAAATTTTTCTTCTATGAAATATACAGGGTGTCCCAAAAGTAGCCATTCTAACAGTTATTTATACAGAAACAGTTATTTTAGCACATGTTAAGTTTAGTTTGGTTGAAATATCGTATTACTAGAGCTACAGGAAAGTTAATGGCGACAGGCATCGTAATTAAGAACCACAATCGAAAGTGACAGCTTTATTTAAATACATATATTTTTATTCTTAATCCCGAAGGTGCTCAAATTTGTCTACCTTCGACATTGATGCATTCCTGCCTGTTGCATAGATTGGTAGGAAAGGTCTCTCTGATAAAACACTGATATCCCGAAACAACCAATCGAAGTCCACGAATTGCTACTCTTTGGCTAAGATACGCTGTAGTACGACTTTATTTTAGACAACCAACAAAACAAAGCACGACTACATCAAATACATGTTTTAAATAACCCAAAGATCTTATCAATGGTACATCATTAACAGTTAGGTTACTTTCGGTATAGAATTTAGAACTCATATTTAACGCATAATGCTAATAATAATAATAAAAAATTCTTATAAATAAAATAATGTAATCGCATACATCCGTATTAAAAATAAATATAAATCATCCGATAATTAGATTAAAAATTTCGCTGAAACATGCCATCGATTGTAACCTAAATATTTAGTTAACGTCAAATTTAATTTATTCGTAAATAAGATTGCCGAAGTTTCAATTTGGAAGATCCTTTAACCACCTGAGTTTGAATTCAGAGAGAATAACTGATGAATGAAAATATCTATAATTTATTTACGAAAGTTCAGTTTTTAGGTTGCCGCATTCGCTTTCTCCTTTAAGAGCTGATTTTTAATATATTAATTCGTAGAATAGGATTCATGCAATGTATAAATTAATTTACTTTTGGGAAAGGTTTACATTTCCTGTAAATAATAAGGTAATCTTAAATTGTGTACCCTTAAAGAACTAAAAGCAAATATCTATATTTCTTTTAAAATAATAGTGTTGATAGGGGTCGAATAATTTTATTTCTGCCAAATAGGTAAAGCTTTATGGCTTGTGATGGAATAAAATACTCAAATATTGATGGCGTTAAAACACGTTAAAATATATTCTATTTTCCGCTGTTGTTCTAATTATGTTTGCGCATTTTTATTATTTTGAATCTTTAATAGTGTAATTTGAATCATTGATTGAAAGAAATAATTATTTGATTGTTTTAAGCAATGATATCTCTATGAAATAAAAATGATTGACTTGTCGATGTTTTTTTTTAAGTTATTAAAAAACTGAAGTATATTCTTTAGATAAGCTAATACTTTTATTTGTGAAGTCTTGTTTAATTAGATTTGAAAATGTTAATGGAAGAACATTAAAATGATTTTGTTTACAAATGTGGATGTCCGATGATGTTTTTACGATTTTCATATGTAATAACGTATATCGCAAAAAACTTTAGTACGTTATAATTAATATCATATCAACTTTATTGATACCAACATCAGTCAAACCAATAATACCCTCTGTACAAACTTAAACATTTCAAGATTTCAATCGTCTTCTGTAAAACGGTTTTTTGCTAATACCAGCACAACCCACTTCAACCAATATCAGTATTATCATATTATAATAAGACAAATCCACAACTAATTCACAAACTTTTCAAACTACCCTAAACACCAAACCAGTCTGATACATTCCACACCTTACATTGGACTATCTGGGTAACAATCCAGTCCCGAAATAAGAGACAAATAAACGTCTTCGCTAATGAATGAGCAGTCCACGCATCCTACTGACACTTGATAGCTGTCACCACTTTTCACAATGCAGTTGTTTACAGGGTAATTTCAACACCGGGAAGCAATGGTCTGCACATAAAGTGGGAAATTAATAATTTAAAATATTAATTAGACCTTACTAATTATACAAATAAATGTGCTAAATCGATTAGCTGTATGTCAATCGTATTTTAACCTCTTTTTGAAGTGGCTATTAATTGAACCTTACAGAATTCCACCATAACCAACTTTATTGAAACTAACGTAATCATCAAAATAACAGTACACATAAAAAAAATTCTTCTCTTAAAATATTTCTTTTACAAAAAATTTCTAAGATTTTAGTTTTTTTTTTATTAAAGCTATTTCGCTCAACATAACATATTTCAAATTAACCGTGTTCCAATAACACTATGATTTTTACAAGACAAAACCAAAACAAATCCTCAATGTCTTATAACGCCACTAACCACTAATCCAGCCTGATTCATTCCACACCTTACAAATTCCTATCTGTATAACAGCTCCGAAATACGAGACAAATAAACGTCTTCGCTGATGAAAGAGCAGTCTCCACTAACGTCTACAGACATTGCACAGCTCTCAAAACTTTTCATTTTGTTGTTGTAGGCAGAGTAATTTCAAGTGGAAGTGGAACCAATAGTGTGTACATAATGTGTAGGATTAATAATTAAACATATAAAAAAGTTCTAAAAAATTAGACGGATAAACTTCAAACAAAAAATATACACGAACTTTAAAATTCATAGATTTTATTCATTTTCTGATACAGCTATTTCGCAAAGACCAGCATTATCTACTCCAAATTAACCACTTACAAGTACCACTATTATCATATTACAAGACACGACCAAAATAGTCTTAAATTATGCTAACCACTAATAGAGTCTGATACTTTCAACACTTTACAATGGCCTCTCTGTATAACAATCTAGTCCTTGAACACGAGACAAATAAACGTCTCCGCTGATGACTGAGTAGTCCCCAATAACGTCTTACAGACACTGGATAGCTGTCACCATGTTGTTGTTTAAAGAGTAATTTCAACATGGTGGAACCAATAGTGTGTACATAATGTGGGCGATGAATAATTAAACAGATTAAAAAGTACTAAAAAATTCAACAGATAAATGCAAAGGAAGGATTAGTTTCACTGTTTTCACACACCATACCCTATTCTAGGCAAGAAATGATTTAACCTTAAGTAAGTCCCCGATAACTAATAGTATTAAAACTAACGTAAATGTCAAAAGAGCAATACACATTACACACAAACTTTAAAATACATATATTTTATTCAGTGTCTGAAACAAACATTTTGCAAAGACCAGCATTATCCACTCCAAATTAACCACTTACTAATACCCCTATTATCATATTATAAGACAAAACCAAAGTAGTATTAAACTTAACAAACCACTAATCCAGTCTGATACATTCAACACCTTACAATGGCCTCTCTGTCTGACAATCCAGTCCTTGAACACGAGACAAATAAACGTCTCCGCTGATGACTGAGTAGTCCCCAATAACGTCTTACAGACACTGGATAGCTATCACCATGTTGTTGTTTAAAGAGTAATTTCAACATGGTGGAACCAATAGTGTGTACATAATGTGGGCGATGAATAATTAAACAGATTAAAAAGTACTAAAAAATTCAACAGATAAATGCAAAGGAAGGATTAGTTTCACAGTTTTCACACACCATACCCTATTCTAGGCAAGAAATGATTTAACCTTAAGTAAGTCCCCGATAACTAATAGTATTAAAACTAACGTAAATGTCAAAAGAGCAATACACATTACACACAAACTTTAAAATACATATATTTTATTCAGTGTCTGAAACAAACATTTTGCAAAGACCAGCATTATCCACTCCAAATTAACCACTTACTAATACCCCTATTATCATATTATAAGACAAAACCAAAGTAGTATTAAACTTAACAAACCACTAATCCAGTCTGATACATTCAACACCTTACAATGGCCTCTCTGTCTGACAATCCAGTCCCGAAACACGAGACAAATAAACGTCTTCGCTGATGAATGAGCAGTTCCCACTAACGTCCACAGACACTGGATAGCTGTCACCACTTTTCACCGTGTTGTTGTTTGCAGAGTAATTTCAACAAGCTGGAACCGATACTGAGTACGTAATGTGTGTTATTAAACGATTTAAATAATTAATAATAATTAAACATATTAAAAAGTCTAACCAATTCGCCAGATAAATGCACAGAAAGGATTAGTTGCACAGTTTTCCCTTTCCAAACCCTTTTTAAAGCAACTATTTTATGAATCTTAAACAAGGCCTTTAAGTAACATTATTAAAACTAACGTAAACGTCAAACGAACATTACATTACACAAGCTTTAAAAATAATAGATTTATTCATTTTCTGCTACAGCTATTTAGCAAAGACCAGCATTATCCTCTCCAAATTAACCACTTACAAATACCTCTATTATCATGTTACAAGACAAAACCAAATTATATTATTAAACTTTACAAACCACTAATCCAGTCTGATACATTCAACACCTTACCAAAGGCCTATAACAATCCAGTCCCGAAACACGAGACAAATAAACGTCTTAGCTGATGAATGAGCAGTTCCCACTAACGTCCACAGACACTGGATAGCTGTCACCACTTTTCACCGTGTTGTTGTTTGCAGAGTAATTTCAACACCGGGGTACCAATTCCGTTTATTGGCCATTGCATATCTCCTTCAAATTCGCAATTTAGCCCAAGAATCCCAATGGGAAACACGGAGGCTCTTCCGACCATTCCAGGCTAATGTAAGATTTGTACTCGAGGCACTCAGCCCAGCGGATCATGGCAGTAATATTCTGATGGGTGGCATAAGGGAATTGAGATTATTACTCTTAATATGAGAAGCAGCGGGTATTAAATGTTGTAGTATAAGTTTGTATAGAAAAACCAACGGCTGGAAAATATGTTATGAATGTAATACTATTTGGTTTATTTCGTAAGGTGTATCAGTGTTCTACACTGCGATCCAAAAGTTTAGACAATGACGTTTTTTTGCTGTAAAATTTAGAATTGGGATAGTACAATTTTAAAACATCCCTATATATATTAAAGAAGTATTTTGAAATGCTATAATTGAAATATAATAGCTTGATTTGCTATAACAAAAAAAATTTTCATAAAATAAAATTTTGTATGGTCCCAAAAGTTTAGACACAGATACGAGATTATGCTAATTTAAAGTACATAATGACCTAATTTTGCATTTTTATTGATGAATCATATATTTTTTATATGATAAAGTAAAGAAATACGATATCCGGTGAACTAAACAAATTTAATAACGATATTAGTACAATTTTACACCAAAAAGACAATATAGTCACTTTAAATCTTTATTCAAATCATATTTGCTTCAAATTTACAATTTAACATACATAAATACGAACCGAATGAATACCATCCCATCACCTTAAAGTTTTGCCACAAATTCGTAGACTTATAGACGTTCATTGATCGATTTTCTTGATGAAAAGTGCAGTATTTCCCATATAAAATCACAAAATAGCAACAGATTATTCTTTTTTGCACTTTAGTACAATGCAGAGATAGTCACCTCTTCAAAAACACCAAAAAAATTCGGTTATTCCAAAGTAAATTCACTCTACACCATTACAAACTACCACCTTGATGCTAGAGTTTTTGAGGGGAAAAACCGGTGTTTTCAAAAGCATATTTTTCAATATTCAGTTAAACCGAACGTGTTTAAACAGCACTAAAGAGACCGGTTAAATTGTAACCGTTTCAAAGAAACCGGTTTTTCTCAAGAAACTTCAAATTTTAGTATGAAGAAGGAACTTTCGTAATTGTGTGGAGTGAACTTGAGTTAAAATTTCCTACTTTTTTTGTCGTTTTTGAAGAGGTGACTATCTCTGCATTGTACTAAAGTGCAAAATAGAATGATATGTCGCTATTTTGTGATTTTATATGGGAAAGATTGCACTTTTCATAAAGAAGATTGGTCAATGCATGTCCCTAAATCTACGAATTCGTTTCAAAACTTTAAGGTGATGGACTGGTAATCATTCGGTTAGTATTTAGATATGTTAAATTGCAAATTTGAAGCAAATGGGATTTGAATAAAGATTAAATGTGGCTTAATTGTCTGTTTTGGTGTAAAATTGAACCAATATCGTTTTAAAATCTGCTTAGTTCAGCGGATATCGTTTTTTTTTAAAATTTATCGCATAAAAAATATATAATTCAACAATAAAAATGCGAAATTAGGCAATTTTGTACTTTAAATTAGCATAATCTCGTATTTGTGTCTAAACTTTTGGGACCATACAAAATTTTATTTTATGAAACTAAAAATTGTTATAGCAAATCAAGCAATTATGTTTCAATTATAGCATTTAAAAATACGTATTTAATATATATAGGGATGTTTTGATATTCTAATTTCACAAATCTAAATTTTACAGCTAAAAAACGTCATTGTCTAAACTTTTGGATCGCAGTGTATAAATAGCTCTTTAGATATTAATAATGTTTTTTGGATAATGATAATAAAATTCAACTCAATACCTCACAATTTTTTTTAATCTATAGATTTGTAATATTTATTTTCTATATGTATATTTAAGATTATGATGGGTATTAGATTAATGGAATATAGATTTAATAATGGAATTTAGATTCTTACTCTTAATTTGAGATGTGGTGGGTTTTAAAAAAAAGTTTGGAAAGTGTATGCTAGTAATGTAACACTATTATGTATTTCATTGATGGGTGTGTTTCATAAAGTGTACCAGCTTTTAATAAGAAGTTTGTGGATTTTCATGGAAAGTGTATAGGATATTTTTATAACTCATATTTTATGAATTAAATACGTGTCTATTAAATATATAGATCGATTCCAGATATCTGCATTTTGTAATATCAACATAAACCCTAATGAACTTGAAAGGAATTTGAAAATGCATTGCAGTATTTCATGTTGAATGAAACTGCACAATGTTTTTCTTCATATTTAGATGAATAGATTCAAATTTAATACAAAGTAGACTTGAAACCCCATTTCAGCTATCAACCAACACTGTAAATAATTTTGGTGTATCTCCACACCAAATATGGTGGCAACAAAGTAGCCACCAAAAGTGGTGTAAGGAAACACCACCAGTTAATCAGTGTAATGAAACACCGATATGACTGGTGTGTAGAAACACCACGTTTGGTGGCTACTCTGTTGCCACCATTTTTGGTGTATTAAAACGCCCCCATTGATTTGGTGTACTTAAACACCTTGCAACCTAACAGGGTGTTCTGGTAACTAACTTCAGAATCAAAAGGATAAAATGGTTACTTTTTAAAAACACTTTTTGGTGGAAACAGATTTCTTACAAAACCTGAACAACAAACTAACTAATTTTGCTACTTGAGTTAAACTCAACGAGGATACCTTTATCCATATTACAAAAGACAAAATGAAAGTGTACATATATTATACAAAAACATAACGCAAAAATTAATGTTTAGGAATATTTAACGTGAATGAAAGATATCAATAGTATAGGGCAGACCTAGTTTAATTTGTTACTCAACTATCTAGAGCTATAAAATTGTGCAATTAACCTCAGTTGAACTATTTTATAGTTTTTTTTTTAAACAAAACGTAAATAAAATATAATTTATGAAAGTGTAATGATGATTTCAGAATCGAAAAGTTAATCATTAAAACAATTCCGATATCAATAAGCTAAATTACTTATGGGAAAATACTATTATTATACTTATCATTTCAATATCTTTTAATCATATATACTCGCACAAAGATATAAACACAACCCTTATTTACTCGTTCCAACAAGAATTGCTTTTATTGAAGTTTTAATTAAATTATTTAGTAGTATTTCATTTATCTTTATAAAGAATATATATAATTGTTCCGCTTACCTTGAATTTTCAGCAAATACAAACACTATTTATCATCATCAAAATCAAACTCATGCTGTTATTTAGGGCTAACTGAGTGTAAACACACAGATAACCATTTAGAAGTAATAAATGCACACTGAAATAAGTTTTCTATCTAGCTATTTTAAGGGGTCTAAGGAGTCTTAAAAATGTGCAAAGAAGGAACTACAAAGTATAGTTTGATCTGTCATGTAATTTTTTAACTACTCAATATACAAGTATAATTTTTTTATATGTAATTCTACAAGATTTATTTATTATAAAACAAATTTTAAAATTTATGAAACTTTAGCCAAAACTAAAATAAATGATATTAAACATAAAGCTATTATAACACATTGTGATTAGGCTTGCGCGGCAAATTTTGAGGGCAAAATTGAAAAAATGACCCAGAAAATGACTTTATATTGTACAAATATGTTCAAACTAGGACTTATACCTAAATTCTCAGCTCAATTTTAATTAGAAATTATTTAAAAATGAATTCAAAATCAAAATTTAAAAATTTTTATTAATTTTTTTAGAAAAAAAAGTTCTTAAAATAATTTCTAATTAAAATTGAGCTGAGAATTTAGGTACAAGTCCTAGTTTGTACATATTTGTACAATATGAAGTCATTTTCTTGGTCATTTTTACAATTTTGACCTCAAAATTTGCCGCGCAAGCCTAATCACAATGTGTTAAAATAGCTTTATGTTTAATATCATTTTTTTAAGTTTTGGCTAAAGTTTCATAAATTTTAAATTTGTTTTATAATAAATAAATCTTGTAGAATTACATATAAAAAAATTATACTTGTATATTGAGTAGTTAAAAAATTACATGACCGATCAAACTATACTTTGTAGTTCCTTCTTTGCACATTTTTAAGACTCCTTAGACCCCTTAAAACTAAGACTCAAACCATGCACATCACGAATAAATTATCAAAACACAGCTCTAATTTTCCCGTTACAACCATAGAATTGCTAGATTAGCTCGATCTGTAACACCGAATTTGGTGCTTCGTTTTCAAAATGTCGTCGAAAGTCTACAGTTAATCAATTATTGGTGTATGTTAACACCAATTTTTGTTTAAGTTTAAATAAAAACCATTTTGAGTGAATGATAACACCTATTTTGGTGCTAAAACCACAAGTCGTGTGTATTTACACCTTATTTAGCATTTCATAAACCCAAAACAAGGGTAATAATACTCCTTTGTTTTTACAGTGAACAAGTATGCCTGATGCCAGGAAATACAGACAATTACATTCAATTTCCAAGTAATGTATAATTATAAATTAGTTTTAAAAATATTTTTAATTTCTTAGGAGAATACAATATTCAGAGCTTTAAATACTTTTCCACTTTTTTTCTCTAAAATTATTTAGAAACCCTCGAAAGATTGCACTTAATGATAACAACAATCCAAACTAGTTTACACAATGAATTAGCTGCAACAATTATTATTTTCTTCCACTATTACATTTCCAAACAATGAATTGCACAGTAAAAAGAGAACAAACGAACACTTGTTATTAAATGCATATGCTAATTTACATTGTTCCAGATATAGAACAATCATCCTCAATCTTCATCAGTAATTAACACGAAGGGTAAGGGTTTGCTTTCCCGAATGCGGGTCTGTCCTATGTTATTGATAGGGGTATGAAGTCAGAACATTTACAGTTGTAAAATTCCTATTAAATAATATTGGTTTAACTCAGTAGCGGATATTAACAAGAAAATGTGTCATACAAAAATAAGCTTTATTGAAATGTACAAAATGTATGACAAATGAAGGCATACTACTGAACAGTTTATGTAGTAAAAATCAATATACACAAAACAAAATCTCAAAGGTAACCGTTTGTGTTTGGTAAGGAACCTACAAATGGTTTTCGCAAATGGGAGGTTGATGTTACCCCTCAACCATCCATTTGTGAAAACTATTTGTATGCTTGAAAAGATTTTTGGAAAATATTCAATTAAAAAAATTATCTTTTTAAAACCAGTATAAATTTATACAGAATTTGTTTTATTGTAAGGTCAAAATAGATAACTTTAAAGAAGAAATATCTAAAATTTAGAAAAAAAATTGTATTACAATTATATTTAGGTATGAAAACATTTTGATCTCTAAAAAATGTTAATTTCTTAACAATGTTGACAAAAAAAAAGACTTAAATTATCGTCTTAGAAATTAATTACACTTTTCTTTAGATAAATAAAATTTCTCTTGCGATTGTTGACTGACAATGGTCTTATAATTACATTAAAGATATTACTTTGCTTTTAAATGGGCATTCCAGTTTTCTGTTGCTTTTTTTTTAATAACTGAAGCCGTTAGAATTTTTTCTGAAATTTTGACTGACTTCTAGCCACTACGAACTTTTAATTTAACACATCTGACTAACCAGTAGCTTTTGTAGTTTGGGGTGTGTATGTGTGATGGGCAGACGAACGGATACAGCCTTTATAAAATCGTCCACTTTTTACGTAACTAACGTAGTGTTTAAACTAAAATTGAACGAATTCTTTATCCTCTGGTCTAGTTAACTCATTCCATAGCCATTTAAGCACATTGCGTGCAATCTGTTAAAGCGAATAGAGAAGGAATTGTTCAATTGTGCGGTATCCCCGGCAAAGTAGATAATGGCCACTCTCCACTTAATTCAGTCTAGTTATAGAAAGCGCTCCGAGATATTTCCTGAAATGTTTCTACGTTCTCCAGTTTCTATTATTTAACTCCTTGCTACAACTCGCTGAACGTAATATAGTTTAGAGAAGAGTTGGATGCATTTATTGGACGTTGCTATGCATTAGTATTTAATTCTAGATATTAATTAAGTGTATTTTTGAAACTTTTAAGGATAATTTAAATGTCTTCACTCGACGTCAAGTGAAAATTCCGTCAAGAGTCCCATCCTAATAACCAAGCTCCAGTGCAACCGTTTTTTCCAACAAACCAAACCAACAATTTAAAGAAAAGTCAAGTTATAAAGTTAACCTAAACTTTATCATTCACATGTCAAAGACTTGTATTTTTATTGTTATACCATTACACATCATCATAGTTCTGAAATGCAAATGTAAAACAATACAATCTCGTACAATCTTTTTTCCCGATCATTAACATATTTCTTATTTTAAAATAATTTTAAATTGGGTTAGCCAAAAGCACATTTCCATTAAAAACAGATGACGCTTGTAATGTACTTTTCAAAGAAACTGATTTATCAGCAAAACCAGGATTTTAAGAAGAATCGCTAAATTACTATATTTTTCATTAATGTCTATCGCTGTAAGGTACATTCATAAATCTTCTTTTAGTAGGGCTGATGCGTATAAAGTTTCGCCTGGTAATGAGGCTCTTCTTCTTATACCTTTATGAATTTGAGGTTCTAAACGTTTTCACTAACATGAGTGAATTCTAACTCAAATTACATTTAAACTAATTTTAAGTCTCGGATGAGAAGCCTGCAGCATGTTAAATAAGAAAAAAGGATTTTGGTGGTCAAAAGAAAAAATGAAATCGTACTCTTCATTTATTTTATGTTTTAAAAGTAAGTTATTTTTTTTTAATGAACTCTGCTAAAATCGTAGCTAGTAAGCTCATAGGTCAAACATATACGAATTGAAACACAATTTTATGTGAATTTTAGAACAAAATATATTTCCAATAAAATTGAAGTAGTTTAACCTAGGGTAATTTTCATGTAGTAAAACAAAACTTCTTGCACCTTTAAAAGGCTGTCAAAATTTATTTACAAGTTAAATTATAAATAACTGAATTGAAGTTTCTACATTCATATAAAAATAGTTATTAATAAATATTTGGATGTTGCAGTAATAAAAGATGTAAGAACTGCATAAAATATGGCATATACAAAAGCATGTGAAAAGGAAAAACACAATTTAGAGATTTAAAAGTTTGCTTACTAAATCCTTTCGAAACATCAAAGCAATAATATCATATTTGAAAACCTTAAGGAAATACATTTTACAAATTTTACGAATGCTTGCGAGATGCATTAATTGAGATCCGAAATACTTTCCTAAATACATCGTAAATAAGACATTTTAAAAAGACATGACTTTAGGTTTCAGGTTACATTTTCTGTTATATTGCAAAGCTTACATCGAATACTACGAAGATTCTCTTAAACAAATCTTTTATAAAATGGTTACAGAAAATTTGTATCATAAATATTTTTATAACATATGCCTATTTGAGTTAAAGTAGTCTTCAAATACATAAAATTATTTTATAAATTTATATTATCATTAATTAGTACTACTGTACATAAAATAAAAATCATTTTACGTAAATGGATCATAATATACCTGCATCATTCTTAGTACATAGATTTTAGTGACTCATCCTTAACGAGGAAGCCACACAAAATAAAAGTCTGCATTTTGTAAAACATTTCTGACTAGCTATCTAATTCAGGCATTGCATGGATGTACCGTTAGTAACAGTGACTTATATGCTGCTTAATAATTTATTCTTTGCGAATTGATCCCCCAATGTAGAGTCAGGCTGTTTTAAGTACCCCTCCCATGCTGACCTCAGCAATATTTCTTCTTTTGTATGTCCGACCGTAATCCCACCCTTCGTATATCAATATTCCTCAATATTTTAGTTTTATTTCAATATGTAAACACCAAAAGTAAGAAAAGAACTCAAACTAAATTTGTAATATTATTATAATCGCGTAGATTAAATTTGTCCATGAATTACTATGAGTCACAGAGAAATTCCTATTAAAAATTCAGGTTAAGTTTTGCTCTTCTAGAACCAATGTGGTTCTAACGTCTTACAATCGCTTCTTAAATCGATGCCTTCAGAGAAAATGAAACAAGTTTCTAAAATTTTGTAGATATCGTTATACACCTCTGTTAGTTTTAGGTGGGTGCTGATACGTGAGTAAATAAGAAAGGATTTATTTATAGTTACATATCGAAATTGTTCCATTAAGTTTATTGCAACTATAATTGAGGAATTGTTATTGGAATTGAGAATATCTTAAAACTAAGCACGACATTATGGTAATGGCACTTGTTATAAAAATGAGATTGTTAGGAGACCAATTCCAATTGCAAAACTATCATTAAAATAAAATGAGTGCGATTGATGTCAAAGTTACTGAAGTGTCTGTGTACCATCATTATTATTCGGTGATGCGACACCGATTCATTGATCATTATTTCAGTTACGATCACTGTTTGCTCGACAAGTTTTGTAGCTTCCAAATGATTCCGATTTAGTTGCCTAGTTATAGCGACATTTTAATAAGCTTAAAAAATAAACAATAGGGGACTTCCGAACTTTGTATTCTGTCATTGTTTGCTTAATGAACAAAAGCAGATATATTTGTTTTGAAGGTTATTAAACTTTTTTGAAATAATTTGTTTAAAAAGATAAATTTTTTTTCAAAAATATTGTTTGAGTAGCAGATCGAAGGAATTATTTACATTTTTCAGTCATTTCAGGATAAAACATACAATGTTTCAGGATTAATAAAAATTTGGCATTTAGAGTCCCGATCTTAATAAAAAGAGTTTTCAATTATTATTATTATTTGTGTGCACATAGATTTATTTTGCTTCAGATTCAAAAAATAACTATAGTCTTTATTTATCCAAGCAATTTCAGTATGCGTAGGTAGTAAAGTATTCTGCCATAAACACTTCAATAATGAAACAATTTTTTAAGTAAACAACTGTTTTGAAATCAATAAATCAAAAAGAAAAAATATCCAAAAAATAAAAAAAAAATTGGAGGTTCTGTACTTATTCTCTATTTTGGCATATGGCATGGTAATTTCTTGCTAGATGTAAACAATGCCTTCGTAATGTCAGTTAAAACGATGAAAATAATACAAAAAATTCTATTTTTACAAAATATACGAAATATTACTATAATAATTTGGTGTAAAACTTGTATCATATATTTAACACTTTATCTTTACAAACGTAATTCTTAACATATTTTTTTACGTTTAGGTCAAACAAATGAAACAATCAGGTAATTAAAAAAAACCATAATCAATTCATTTCATTTTTTTAATATTACTCGATTTCTTTGTTGAAAGATTTCCATTAAATTTATTTTTGACGTCATTAATTATTCTGCGGGAACCTGAGTAAACTTCTTTTTGTTAAACTAATTAATTTTTGGCCTCTTAATAATGAATGAAAATAGAGAAAGTGTCAATGTTGCAACGCGTGGCTATTGATAACTTTTAGTGTGCCTGTGCAACAATGATCCAAGTCAATTTCTGTCATAGAATTCCTATTATTACTCGATATCGATTTCAATGTATTTCACTAAATTCCTTTTCTGTGCATTATTTGGAACTTTTATTAGCTAAATTGATCAAATATGTAAAGTTATGAATAAAATAACAAAAATAATGTAACTCTGTACAATGACTTCTTTCGAGTCAAGACAATTAAGTTTTTCCGAACTAAATTATTCAAGCATAAAACAAAATATTTTAATAGTACAAATTTACAATAAAAATTAGTTGATCTTTTCGTCAAAACAATGTGTGGCAAAAAGTTAGCATGAAAAAAATGAAGTGAAATTATTTTTAGATATTGAAATCAAAATCAGTTATTTTAAAAGATCTTCCTTTTTTACATACATTGTACAATGAATCCGCATAACATTTCCATTTCGTAAAATATTTTTAGCTGAAAGATCTCCTGAGGTATATGTTTGATATTTTTAGTACATTTCAAATGAAACATTTTCATACACGTTGCACTAAAGTGGTATTATTAATTTGAAACTTTATACCAATTAATAGACTTTTATACCAATGATTGGAAAGTAACAATTAAATACTGATGAAATATGTAATGTAAGTTCCGCATTGTAAATTTTTTAAACCACTACTTACAATTTCGACATATTATTATGAATTTTTCAAGTTGGTATTCTAAATCAATTCTACTTAAAACAAATTTATTAAAAATACCCACAATAAGACCTTGAAATATGCTTCTAAGCTTTTCCAAACACCATACCTCGACAGACACTCCCAAATTGACATTCGTGTAATGTTTGCACCCAACGAGTGCAAATGCTTGTTTACGTAAGTAAAAGTTATATTACACGCTCCTAAAAATATCCCAAATCAGGCCAGACAAAGTACTACCCAGTTACCGGGATAATTAATAGCGTCGCGTCGCCTTAATGCAGACGAAAAAGCCAATGGGGTTGACCGATCACCTGCATGGAAAGGTCCCCAAAGTCTATTTTCGCCTGCCATAATCCACTCTCCTACGCATACCTTAGGCGAATAAATTGCGGGCTATCTTAGCATGGCGCCGCGTAATTGGATGGCGATGGCGTTTGTTACACCAAGAAATGAATAAGGTTCGGGGATAAGACCGAGAAATACAGGTTATTTTGGTAAAGAAGTTACATGGAGAAGTTAAGTACACGGTAAGTTATCCAGCTGCGTACAAAATTGTGGATTTGTTAAAGCATTTAAATTTGTATAAATAAATGTCAGGTTTAACTCTTTCCAATTTATATTTATTTTAACAGTTAAAAAATTATTGATCAATTTCAATTGTAGTTGAAACTAGTGTGCATACTTTTATTTCAAGTTCGGAAATAGATTTGTACAAAATTTATTACATAAGCAAACACAATAATGCAGCAAAAGAGTGTAAATATAACTATATTGTGCCACCCCAGTGGCACAATCGTTATAACTCTAGCCTTTGGAGATGCTGGGGCCGGGTTTGAATCCCGGTCAGGCATGGATGTTTGTGACCGTCAATAAATGTTGTTATTTGTCGATGTGTTATTCATTTCTTTGTGACTGTAAAAATTCTTTATGTGTCTGTCCCACTTGACGAAAGCTTATAAGCGGTTCTCTGAACAAGCACACAGGATTATATATGTACCATACTATACCATAACTATATTATATAAAGTTCAATCAAGGTGAATGCAATAGATTTTTGTCGGATATAATTTAAATATCGACTGCCAATGCGATGGCACATTTTTACTACGACACTCACAAAAAGTAAAACTAAGCCAACAATATCTTACATATATATTTAAAATCAATATTATTGTGAAAAACTATTGAAAATTAAAGAAACAAGGTACTTGCTATTCTAAGGGGGAATAAAATATAAAAGTATTATTTATTTAAATGTCAGTTAAAATGTGCATGTTTTATAAAATTGTTTTTCGAGAAATTCTAATTGTTGCAAGTACTAACTCTGATTGAGAAAGAGATTACGATTTTTTATAAGAAAAATTTACAAGAGGAATTTTTTTGAAAAATAGAAATTTGCACATACATAACAAAACGATAATTCTATCAAGTATATTTTAAGCAAGTTAAATAAAAAAAATACTTGTTTCGTTTCACTTAAAGAACTGGTGAACCAATATGTTACTGTCTTCTAGATTTTGATGCAAGCTAATCCACCTATAGTCGTGTTGGCTTTTTAACTTTGATGTTGCGAGATAGAGATTAATGAATCAGGGTATAACCGAATAAGGAAGCTCTGATTAATTATACTTTCTATTACGAGTGATAAAGTATGGATTAGGACGCTGCGTTCGGTATTCATATACCGCGAGGTTGAAGTAATAAATTTTATTTATCGTTATTATGGTGTTAATTAATTATTATTTTGATTATTATATTCGTCTAACATCTAACAGTGTGTGCAAGACAGCGAAATACGAAAACTTAAATTTATTTTCAAACAATAGCAATTATTACCATGAACAGGAAAACTTATAACAGGATAACTATATCTAAGATTTGACCTAAAAGTTTCTTCATTGTACTCCCCACAAAATAATAACATCATCATCACAGGAAAATTACAAAACTACATGGATTCACATTTAAAATGCATTTCTAGTAAATATTTAATTGGTGTAATGTTTTAACCTAAGTTATATTTATTCTCAAAGGTTTCTCGTAATCAAAACAAATTTTGTTGTGATACATTTAAGTTCGGTAAAGGTCACAAATTCTCTTCGTATGAAACCAATAGTAACATTATTATGTGTCAAATTAAATCTAGAATGTCCCAAAGCAAGTTATAATGTGACATTTCTCTCATTGAAATAATTACGAAATTTTTTTCCTTCAACAACATGTATTATGAATGAAAGAAAAATAATACTTTGTGTCCTTTAATAACCTTTTGTTTAGGGACTGGAAGCAAAAAAACTGGCAGTAAATTTCAAATGTTAAGAAAACAGCTTCATTTTTAAGGTTGAATTTTTCCTGGAAAAGTTCTTTGGAGCAATTTAAATAATTTAACTACGTTATACAAACAAAAAAACGTTTGTATAACAAAAGTGGAAATAAGTACGAAAATCGTAAACATTTCCTTTCAATAATATATTACGTAACAAAATTCAAAAGCTTTTTGTTTCGAAAATTCGTTTGTTTATTTTATTTACTTTATGAAAGATAAAAAAATATGTTAATGCCTATCGCACAAACTATCAAAACTATTGATAAAATACACATTTTGTTTTAAATTTTGGGTAAACCAAGTAAAAACTGCATTGTAGAATAAAAACAAATTTATTAAAATATAAAAGAATTTCTCTCTGAAGTTTAAGTAATTTTCAGAAAGGAAAAACAAGCAAAATAAGTTTGCTGCCCATCGCAGGTTTTAAAAACAAATATTTCCTTTGTAGAAAATTAGTCTGGTAATATATAAAGGGTGCTATGGACAAATCTCACATTCTCCAAAACATTGCTAAAATGTAATCCCCGGTCGTTTATTGGCGACTTTGTCCCATTGAATTTGCTATTATCTAAAGTCGCCAATGATAATAGAACTGTTCCTTTAAAAAAGGTTATACTGATTGTAGAATGAGAGATTTGAAACAATGCATTCTTTTATAATTACTATATAGAGATAATTTAAACAGATGTCTTCAAATATTTATCCAACCCTTTTTATTTTAAAAATAAAAAATGTTTCTAGGGAACTAAACCTTAATTTAAAACTAAGGCAGAAGTCAGCGTGCAACATCGTAGTAAAAACAGATGTTATTGAAGCTTAACTTGCCCCAAAAAATATAAAATTTATATTTAATAATAAAGGAAACCACATTATTTAAAGTTTTTAAAACTTTTATAATGCAGTAAGAAAAAACAGTTGAATACTTAAGAACAACACTTCCATACTTAAAGTAAAATACACACTGTATGTCTCCTTTTTTTAAAGTGTTTTAAACTGTTTGTACTAGATTATTTTTTAATTTGTAAGCAAATGGATTAATGCAAATTATTTTTCAAAAGTTAAAGCGTCAAGTTTGCGAGAATTTAAATATAATACAACCAATGTCAAAAATAAAAATTGAGAATTTTTAATAAAACAGCAATACATTTTGTTAAAACAAGGTTTTTTCAGATATTACATAAAGTAAAGAAAAATATAAAATAAGTTTTTGCTTAGATTTCATATAAATTTAGAATGTATATAATTCTCAGTCTCACAGGGTAATTAAATCTCGAATACAATATGAGGAATTTCCACACCCCTGCCTTTGAAATGCCGTCGAGCAAGCCCCTTTTCCAAGAAGGAACGAGACTATTTTATATGTATAATGTTTACGCATTGTAAGGAAAATTCAAACACTTTAGAAAAGAAAGATTGTAAATTAAATTAGCCTAAGAAAGTATGAAACACCCTGGTATTTGGAACGAAAGAATAATTTAATATGTAATGTACATAAAATAATTATTAGAACGAAAGTTAGAAAGATTGTCGGGAACTCTCTCTATCTCTCGTATATATAATAATAATAAATACGAAGTTTTGTTTGTTTGTATGTGTGTTATTTATAGACTCTTAAACTAGGTATCTGATTGACTCGTAACTTGCTGATGAACATCACAAATGTGTAGTTCATACTTAAGTTACAGATAGAGTTTTCAGAGCTCAAAATGTTATATTTTTAGAGAAAATTAGAATATTGTGCAAAAAAATCCACAACTTTCTCTTCAATCCGATATTTTTTTTTTCCTTCCGTGATGCCATTCGGCAGAAAAAATTAAATAAAACTATTAGAAATTAAAATTTAAAAGGTTCATTTTTTCTGTTTCCAATGCCTTCAGAAAAACTAAATTCATTATTTGAAAAATAATTGATACGTTTCAAGTGACGTAATTCCGTTTAGTTTCCATTCCAGGATTTTATTGTGGGTTTAGGTAATGATTTTTTCATAGATGGTGGTTCCTGTCATGATTGGTTCTTGTTTGCAAATATGCATATTAAAGCTATTCCCTAACGTACTAGAGCTACATGGGTTTAACGTTTTTTAGTATTTTGCCAAATACTTTGTCGAACTCGCCAAACTCTTACCTAAACGCTCCGTCGTGCTAGAGCTGTAAAATAAGTGTGTTTGTAGGTATATCTCTTTTCTCTCCATATTCTTACCAAAAAGGTGACAAATGAACTAAAGGATTTTATATGTTCGTGAGGGAAATTACGATAACTATTATGAGTGCATTTTATAGCTAATTTTTTTATTTTGTATTTTTAACTTAATGTAAGTAACAGTATTTTATACTCTGTAAAAGAGCTCGAACAATAACAAAAGCTTATTATCCTATAATTGGTTTAAATAGTGCATATACTTGGATCAATTGCAACTTTTTGTAGTTCGTGCGAAGAACGGGTATTTATTTGCTAGATTTTTAATAAAACGTCAATATTTGCAATAAATCCGAAACTATATTAAATAATGAACAGTATTTAAACTGCTCAAACTCGAAAAACAATTCGTAGAAAAAAATCTTTGATATATTTAAAGTTGTTAAAATATGATACACTATGTTAAAACGCGACCTGCGGTATCCACTAAAAAATTCAAAAAGCGATCTAATAATTCACACAATACGAACCCTTGCTTTCATTATAATAACTTTAAAAATATTGTTCTATAAATGTTGGTGCTGGTTACGATGTCATAATAAAGTTGCGTTAAATAACTGGTGAGATTTCGACCTCAATGATGGGCCATGGCTCATAAATACGAGATACGTTGCCGCTATTCTTCGTGAAACTCAAGTTCAAGGTTAATTTTAGTGTGTAAAAAATTGTTACCTCAAGGCTACAAAACATACTTTAACCTTTAAAATTTTGCTTCACATATCTTACCAATAAATTATATCATGATTATATTTTGCCAGTAATTTTAAAGCAATTTGTGTATCACATGTACACGTGCTTGGATAATTAATCGATCATGAGGAAATAACAACAAGCCTTCGAGGCCAATTTATTATTTTTCAACATTATCTTTTAAAATTGTTTTGTCCTACTTATTCAAGTTCAGTAACTACATTTTTGTTTAAAAATAAGTGTTTTTAAAAACTCTTTTTCATATTATATACTTGTTTCTTCTTTACAATTTTATGATTAAAATTTAATTAATAGAGATTAACTGCATGAATTCCAATTTCTTCGCAGTACCACTTAGTCATACTGTGTATGTTCAGGTTTTATACAAAATGTTTTTCGAATGGTTTACAACAACAAACACTTTCTTTACTTATATTTTAAGAGGGAATGTCAGTTACAAAGAGCTTATGCAATAGATTTGCAATCATAACTTCCGCCGTAGTATTGCTATGACCATGTTAGCCCTTTTTTCCCAGTTATGGGAATCCACTTAACATCGAAATGAAACGAATTTGAAATGAAAATGTTATCTAGTTATTTAATTATGTAATTTTGAAGTACTAAACTGCCAAAAATATACTGCAAATGGTAACACTATTTTAAAACTTTATCTATAGTAATAATAGAAAGAGTCTGTCTGTCTGTCTGTGTGTGTATGTCTGTGGATCGCAAAAGATCTACTTAGAATGCTCTAAAAAAATAGAAATTTTTAATATAGATTCCTTTCAATTCCTACATGTGCATTTGAGGCTTAGTTTTTTCATACTTGATTGTGATTTTTAATTAATATAATTAGTTTAAAAAAACGTCATCCACGTGGGAGTGCGGGACCATAACATAGCCTGAAAATACATGGAATGGACCAAAACGGGGGATTGACGCCATCCTCTATTAGTGTTTGCTTTTTAAGTGCGCATGCGCCAACACGAATTTCATTTTGTTTTGATTTTGTGTATTTAAATAAGTATGCAGACCATAACAATGCTTCAAAACACAACGACCGGGCCATAACAGGGGCTTGACGCCCTTTTCTGTTATTATTTGCATTTTTCTTGCGCATGCGCCACTTCGAATTTAATTTAGTTTAGATATTGAGCGTATTTTCACAAATAAACATGCCTCTAATTGGAAGCAATGCGAAGTTAACGGGTTCCCAAAATTACGCCTCGTTATTGGCTGCGTTAAAGCTCCTAATGTAGGCTAGAAATAGGCAGCCGGAAACGATTACACTAACGGGTTCCCAGTCAGGCGGGACCATACTGCTAGTAAATAAATAATTCCACAACCGGATGTTATTTTCTTTTCAATTTTGTTTTAAATCGATGCTCTGATGATTCTCATACCTGGTGAAAATGAGATAACACAGCAAAGCAATTATTTTCCAAAAGTTGTGGTTTCAAAACTAATGCACTATGTCCATAGAACTGACAGTCCTTCTTAAGTTAGTCAAGATTAAAAATCATCAGTAACCACGAGAAGCAAAAGACAATTAATATTGCATACCTTTTTTAATATTTAATCGAACTTAAAAACATATATTTTCCAAAGCCCAAATTTATTTTTAAAGATTTATATATATTTTGACAAGAACATTTTTCAAAGCTACAACCTTTATGAAAACACTTCGAATGATTTAACACGGTTATTTAATTTTAGTCTTTGCAAAAACCAAGATTGATTAGGACTTACATTTTTAAAACCAATAACATGTCCCACGTAACAGATCAATCACACTCGAATATTCAATTCGAAAAATCCCTTTGGTTTAACAAAATTATAACTCCAATCTCGGTTTGATTTAGTTCTGAAGGTCTATTTTTTCTAGCTTTCATGAGGATATTAAATGCAGTAAAAGATGGTGGAACAGTGTATAGCTTCGTGGTTACAGTCTCGTTCTCGGAATCGGAAGGTCACGCGATCGAGCCCCGATAAGAAGACTCACCGAGTATATGCGGGGTACTTGTTCGTTAAATATGTGGGTCTGAAAGTCCTGTGAGCGGTCATGGAGCAGCTTCCCATGGGTACAGGTCAATGGAGACTATTTCCCTCCCCTTCAAGGACATGTCTAAATTGCGGAGGTGGTTATAGATGGCAGCATCTGTCACTTATGTGTGTGGATTGTGCCTGTCTTACTTGATGAAGGTTTATAAGCGGATCTCTGACCAAGCAAACAAACCTGAATTATTTGTCTACCCAACCAAGAAGCTAGTAAAAGATGACCTGTAATGTAGGGCCACAGTCAATTGGGGCAGTTACCACAGCCAGCCAATTATGTTAGGTTTGTAATTTCAAATTAAGATCTCGACATGAATAAATTTATATACAGTCAAGATCAGCAAAAGAGTATAGAAACTGCTACTATAATCCCAATTTTTAAAATTGTCACAAATCAAAGAACTCTGGATCTAACTCTGTGATATTGATCTAACTCTTTGATTTCAATGGCTTTAAAAATACGATATTTTGAATTCATATTATTGAGAAATTAAAAAAATCAATAATTGTGTTTTTGTGAATAAATAACTGTATTGAGTTCCTGAAGTGCTTTTAGAAAACAATTTTAACAATTGATATAAAACTTAAAAAGAGTTTTAAAATGTATTTCATTTTTTTTACATAATGATAAAATAAATTTCTTCTAAGTCGTATCAAAATTTTTGAAAATGAGATATCTCTGTACTATAAGGGATATTTGTTACTATATGTACGTCTTGTAAAATTGGTTTAAAAATATGAGAAACAATTCATGTCCATTAAAATAGATTTCCACAATACATTAAAAATTGTCTTATATCTTAAAATTATATAAGTCAGTGTCTGTAAGGAAAAAAGATGTTTAAATCCTAAGTATTTATGTATTAATGCAGTCAAGACAATCTCAACTTATAAGGACAGGTAAGCTCTTTCTTGCTAGCTGCTCTTTTGGGAGTGCCGGCTTTGAAGAAGAAAAATAAATCTATTCACAAGGGCCGACTATACTATTTGAGACATAGTTTTTTTCCTCTTCTTTGGCACAGCTATACTCAGCACAGTTTTTTTAGCTTTTTTTGCCTTAGAAGTTGAGAATTTTCCGTGATAAAGTATAAAAATGCAAATATATATTTTTGCAAAAAAATCAGTTACATCCATTTCAACCCAAAAAAGAAAAATGCAAATAGTCTAGTGCATTCGGTATTAGGGAATATTCCGTGTTTATACAGTGAGCGGAAGAGATCGGAAAGTATTTCATGCCGGATGCGCGAATCACGGATATGCAAACATTTTTGTTTGTATTCGATTATGCAGAACAATGCAAGACTGCGATGCAACATTTTCGAATCAGGAAAGTTTCTTGACAGTTTTGCTTGATGAGAATAATAAAAAGGCAGAATTTCATTTGCATTCAAGTTGTAGAAAATGTGAAACGCATTGACGGAAAAGACTTTAAAATGAAAATAAGTTTACATAAAGTAATTTTTGTCTTCCACGTGTAAAGTTTTCTGAATACGTTTCCTAAGAATCTTCGGAAACTCATTTTGAATAAAAATAAGCATACAAATTGAAGAGTTTGATCAGGTACCTTACATTTTGTTTGGTAGTTTTACATCATAAATGAAATTGAAAAAAAAAATACAATTCTTAGAAACATGGATGAGGGAAAACAAACCTGTTTGAAGATTTCTCGAATACTTGTGTCAGGACTAAACAAACCACACTTTTAGATTTAAAATGCATATATATTTATTTCTTATGTTTATATCTTAACTATATTTTATGTTTAACATCATCAGATAAAGTTTATATTCACAGCTAAGGCACTTTCTGTTCTACTGGAAAAAAGAAATTTGTAATGGCATCCCTCTAATATAATATTTAGTTTTATAAAAAAAAAATTACTAAGACTGTACATTTTTTTAGTGATGTTTTCTAAGCGTTGGCAAAAGTATCGCTAAATATTACAAAAAAACATATCGCATGGACTGAAGTGTGTTGACATTTCTTCTATTTTTTTTCTTAGCCAGCCAGTTTACTCTTTGGGTGTAATATGACATAATAATATTTTATAGTCCAATTACTCACAATCTATTGGGATTATTTAAACTATTGGATGCTTTTAAGTTACTAAATTTTTTCTTGATAGTTATTAGAGCAGCGTATACAGCTTCAAGATGGTACGATTTCTGTCAGCTTACTTTTTTTTGCAATGAAGAAACTTTTTAACAAAGTCAATTTTTTTACATTCAGAACTTGATGTATGGTAACATAACTTTGTCATACATCAAAAAATAATTAAATGTTTGGAATATTTTACATACATTGTTGGAATTTATATACATTGTTGGAATTCTTGCCTCGAGAAATTTTGGAAAACGTGGCCCGTCGACGATTGCTGACTTAAGTTACTTTGAAAACAAATACATATTTAAGTAGAGAAAGAAACTTCCTTTTTTATACTCAATGGTAAGTTAGATGAAAGTATGTTTTTTAGGTTTGAATATAAGCATTAAAAATGCTTAACGTTGAAAAAATTATAAAAACATCTATAATGAAAATATGATAACATCAACTGAACAAAGGTTTTTGTAACTGGCATAGAATGTGTTGCTTTACAAACCAAGCAAGCAGTTGGCTCCTCTCAACGGCTCTTTTTAAATATAAGACATGGTTTATAAAACTTACCCCATGGGAAACCTAACCACTGTCTCCCATATGAAGGTTTGCATATTAAACTATCTACATTAAAAACCAAAGAAAGATAATAATTACAAATTACACTATAATACACATCTAATATTTATGTACGCATGTACAAGCTCTAATTTAAAAAATGACTTGTCATTAAATTAATTTTTATTATTAATTTGTAAGGTTTATTCATCATAAATAAACAGCTATTTTTTTCACTTTTGCATTGCTTTGCGTTGTTTGTCCTTTATATTTGAAGTGATTAATTGCAATGCTCGCATCATTCTGCAAAGTATAACTGAGATGTAGGGTCCGGTCCCTTCGTTGGTCTGCTTTTGACGATCGTAAATTTAATTGTACTAAGTTGCCAATGAACCAGCTGGATCATATATCTTAGTTAAACTTTGGGAAATGTGAGTTTTGTAACGAAACCCTTCATTGTTGCCTGTTCTTAAATTTCCTTCAAAAATAGTGCTTGGCGAAATTATATTCCTTTACTGAAGAAATTGTGTCGCCGAGTAAATAGAAAAGTGCCACTTCTTCTATATTAACTTGATAGAAGTAGAGTCTCTTTCCTCATAGAAAAGAGACGATTTTACGAAGAGAAACTTTTTGAAACAAGTGTTTTATTTTCTACAACTACGAGATTATTAGGTTATACCAACAACTGAGTTAAAGTTTAAAGCAGAGTGCTTTTCAAAAACAAACAAATATAAAATATATATTTTGTCCATTGAGGAAGGTAAATATTGTAAAGCTGTTTACTAAGTTTTTTAAAGTTTTCTTGTTATAGAGTTTTCATAATATGTAGAAAAGAAGTTAAAACCTAGTAGTATATTAGATTAAAATTTTAAATAGCAATCGTACATACATTAAAAATTAATTATTGCCATTAAAATTCATTTGTGTTAAGGAAAACAAGTGATTTTCTACAAACGCTTCAAACATTTACTTTTGTACCGTGTAACTTTTCCATTATCCCTCTATAGTTTTCTTACTAAACTTTTCTTTAAGTCTCAAAATAAATTAAACGAGTCATTTGCTGAAATTAAGGTAACCTTAAACATCAGAAATGCTGGTAGATATAATGCTCAATAAGTTTGGAACATCAAAGCAAAGTTCTAAATAAACTGCAGTGTTTGAACCCAATTACCCACACCAGGCCTTTGAACTCGGTGTTCAAAGTTTCGTAAAACTTTTCCATCCTCAAAGTTAAACGAGGCAGAAGAATATGCGTTTAATGACTTAAATGGTAGCAGTAGTCCAAATAGTTGGATATATCAAGTTTTAGAGTTAAAATTGGACAGTATGAAAGCATATATTTCCAAGTGATATAACTTTAGGAATAGTTGTGATTGAGATATATAATTATTTTGTATTTAAACATGTTCCTACATTTTAAAAAAAATATGCTATGTATTTACGTTTACAAATATTATTCCAAAACAACGCTAACGCGACATGCTTCTGTAGAAAAAAGTAATCAAAGATTCAGAGTTAATAATTAGAAACTAAATTTATATAAAGAATTCTAGCTTTAGCATTAAAAATTAGTATATAATCTTAATGGCAGTCATATGTCCATAATTTACCTAAATGTTTTAAACTAAGAGTAATAAGTTTATCATAAAATACTAATTTTATCGTAGTTAATCAAACTTTCTTCAGTTATTTCTTTTGAAAGAGGATGGATCGGGATTATGAAATAGTTCCTCAATAAAAAAAACTGCAATATTTCTTTAATTATAATTCATTAAACTGATTAGTTTAATATATAGCAGTTATTTGTGCATATGTGTATGCTTTATATAATTTAGCTCATAAATTAAATCTTTATTTAAAATTATCTTTATATTTGATTCAAATCATGTAATTTAAACAAATTTCACTTTGTTATAATTTAATTTTCATGTAATTAGTTTTTTTTAAACTTTTAGAGCACTTCAATCATTAAAATTCATCACTTAAATGCCGAGACAAATTCAAATTTAAAAATACACGCATGCTCATTTGCGATTTTTAAAAATTGGCAAAATCTAGAGGAGCCCGTCTGGCTTACAGTTCCAATTGCTATATTATCAAAGCATAAATTTATCAAAACAAAACTGCAATTAAAAATCATGGTACCACGGAATATACTTTTCTAAGTCCTAACTACGGAATTCTCCTGGCTAATTACGATATCACGGCCCAAGTAACGCCATTTGCATAATAAGTTCTCTGTAAATCCTCTACATTTTTCCCTGCCTCAAACGCAATCTATGGAATCTTCCCCAAAGTTTTGTTTATCTCATGGTGTAGTAATGAGAGCTTAGAGGAGAAGAAGCGGAAAATAATGACGCATCTTCGTAGGTTGAACCAAACGCCGATAGAGGCCTGAAAAACGCGGATTATTTCTGAACGACTGTTATTATGTGTCTTTTATACAGTTAAATTTAAATTTGAAATAAAATGGTATTTGAAAAGTTTCTAATCAAAATCCATCATTCAAATATTATCTCAATAATATTTACATATTTAGAGTATCTGTAGTACCCAAATTAACATGAGTCAGATATTCCTTCCCATTGCTTCAAATATAATTATTAAAAATTGAATATAGTAATACGTACTTTTTAAAATTTATACACATTGAATTTCAATTAGTTCGATAATATAAGATTCAATGATTTAATGTTTTCAAGTACATATGGTATTTCATAATCTGCTATACTGGTGTTTAGTATTCTGATTTATTTTTCCATCGATAGCCATGCAATTGCATTACTCTTACAATATACAAATATCTTAAGAGATGGCTTAGGCGTCACAACATACCGCTGCCTTGAAATATAGCATTTCAAATAATCATAATACACAATACACAAGTAATAATACACAAAAAAAACTCAATCCTCAATTGGTAATTTAAATAATTTTGAGATTCCTCTCTTAGAGGATACCCAAATTTATTTTAACGTCACAAAGTCTAATTTTATCATCAAAACCGTTGTAATGGGTTCGTTGGTTGGAAGACATATATTTTCAAGCTTGTGTGCTTGGTCAGAGACCCGCTTATAAACCTTCGTCAAGTAAGACAGACACAACCCAAACACTCACACGCACACATACGCGACAGATGCTGCATCGCGAGGCCACCTCCACAATTTAGACATGTCCCTAAATAGAGTGAGAGCCCAGGTCCCCCAGACCTAAGTCATTTTGGCAAGGATGAAATGTACGTGATTAGGTTCGGTTTTCATTTACTTTTAGTGTATGCATACTCGTTAGAGTGGACCGACGGCCAATTTAGAGGTATCGGGTACAAAAAGTAGGTAAAGTATAAGTTCACCTAAGTCATTTTGGAAAGGCTGATTTTTACATATGTTTTAGAAAATAATGCTAAAAGAGCATAATAAATTTCCCAGACACTTTCCGTGGGCCGATATTTCTCCCAGACGCTTTAAATGTCTTCATCTAGCTCAGACTTTGTCAATCACATCTAGCGGCGTGAGATGGCGCTACAACCGTTCTCGGACATCAAGGAAGGGAAGTTAAGCAAAAAAGAACTATGTGTCTATTGGAGATATGGTTGGTTGATTGACTTTTGTGTGCTTGATCATTGGAGATACGAAACTGCTGCAAGCTTAACAGCTATTGTAACTTGTTTATTAAGTTATTTTCCAATTTAAAAAATTTAATTAAATCGAAACGATATTTTTTCTTCGTTTTTATTGCTTATCGACCTAGTTTTACTTCTGTCACCATAAAAATACGGAAAATTACATTCCTACCCCGTCATCTACTTTCACAGAACGAACCGAAAGTCGCACAATGAAGTGGGATACGTCATTTTAAAGCAAAATATCCAGCTAGGTTACATTCCAAATTTCATTAAAAAATTTATATGTAAAATTTAAATAACTAAAAATTTATTCTTACATTTATAACTAGGATCATTTTTATATATTTTTGTTATTTGAATTAGGTTGAATTAATTTTTTCAAACATAAGAAGGTATTTCATTCAATTCCATTTTCATTCAATATTTTCACTGTTGCCATTTCGTTAATTTTAATGAAAATGGAATTTGTATGTTATTTCAATGTAAGAATAAATTTTTAGTTATTTAAATTTTACATATAAATTTTTTAATGAAATTTGGAATGTAACCTAGCTGGATATTTTGCTTTAAAATGACGTATCCCACTTCATTGTGCGACTTTCGGTTCGTTCTGTGAAAGTAGATGACGGGGTAGGAATGCAATTTTCCGTATTTTTATGGTGACAGAAGTAAAACTAGGTCGATAAGCAATAAAAACGAAGAAAAAATATCGTTTCGATTTAATTAAATTTTTTAAATTGGAAAATAACTTAATAAACAAGTTACAATAGCTGTTAAGCTTGCAGCAGTTTCGTATCTCCAATGATCAAGCACACAAAAGTCAATCAACCAACCATATCTCCAATAGACACATAGTTCTTTTTTGCTTAACTTCCCTTCCTTGATGTCCGAGAACGGTTGTAGCGCCATCTCACGCCGCTAGATGTGATTGACAAAGTCTGAGCTTGATGAAGACATTTAAAGCGTCTGGGAGAAATATCGGCAAACGGAAAGTGTCTGGGAAATTTATTATGCACTTTTAGCATTATTTTCTAAAACATATGTAAAAATCAGCCTTTCCAAAATGACTTAGGTTAACTTATACTTTACCTACTTTTTGTACCCGATACCTCTAAATTGGCCGTCGGTCCACTCTAACGAGTATGCATACACTAAAAGTAAATGAAAACCGAACCTAATCACGTGCATTTCATCCTTGCCAAAATGACTTAGGTCTGGGGGCCCTGGGCTCTCGGTCTAAAAGGAGAGGGGTATAGTCTCCAGGAACCTATACCAGTGAGAAGCTGCGCAATGACCGCCCACGGGACTTTCGGATCCAACAGATTTCACTAGCACGTACTCCGCATATACTCGTCTCGAAGTCTTCAGCGACCAGGACTCGATCGCGGGACCTTTCAATCCGGAGAACAAAACTCTGACCACAGGGCTCCCCACAGCCCCCCGTGGTAAAGGGTTACAACAAGACCAACAGTCCATTTATAACTTGGTATATTAATCTTCTTATGTTAATAACTGTCAGACGTCGATCTCGCTCCTCTTTAGTATATCCCTTGCCTAGGTATCCATATACCATGTCCATAAGGTCAAGCCACCACAATTGGCCATTTTATCATGTCCCTCTCGTCCATCGGCTGCCCCAATAGATCATCAATGGAAAAACCTTGATCTCAACACGTAATTAAATATATATTTGCCTGGATGAAGTGTATATCGGCAAAATAATGAGTTTACGGGTAATAAAGGCAAGTTTTCGTTGTTGTTGCCAACTTTAAATGAATTTAACCGATATTGCCAAGACCTGACATCCTTACCACACTTGATTGACAGTTCTACGAGAGACACTTTGTCTATGCATAGTAAACAGGGGGTCAGAGGTCGGAGAATCACCACTGGAATCAAATAAGATTTGTGGAAAGAGCTAACCCAGTCACGCCTACTTACCCTAAGGGATCTAATCTCCCTTACTAACGTCCACGTTTACTCAGATATTAAATAAAATGGTTAATGCGAATTCATACTCTGGAAACTGTTTATTTTAACACGATCCTAAAACCTAACCACCTTTATGATCAGGGCCCTTCGGTTCATACCGAAGTTAAGGCAGATATCTACAAAATTTTAGTTACAAATTTGTTTACTCCAGGGGCTACAGAATTGAAAAGCTTAGTGGAAGAACGTGCCGAGTGACAAACTTTATTAACACAATCTTGGAAAGTTAAATTTCACAAGAACGTGCAGTACTAAGTAGGCTTCCTATATTTTTTTTTAACAAAGAGACAAAAAAATTTAAAAAGAGAAGACAGTAAAGTTTTAAGTCACGGTTTTTGCGTAAAATGGGTAAACAGGGATATTTTGTTCAAGCTGAAGAACACATACGAAATATTACGGCGTTATTTAATTTAAGATCACTACTTCTGACCTTGTGCCGAAGTGAAAAACGAGAAGAGAGTAGATATCATGTTACGAGGCGTGATTAAGATGAAATTAAGGCCAGATTGTTAGTTATGGAGTAGAAAGAGCATGACGTTAAATATTGACCGCTTCCAAGATATTTCTCATACAATAAATTGGTTATATTTAGTCTGGTTTCATTTTTAAAGCTGTGAAACCTTCGTATAAAATATAGATTCATATATTATTTTCGAAGTATGCATTAAAATTTTATGCTACTGCTAAATAGAAAAATGAATTTTTAGAAGTCACTAAGGGTTTTGTGTCTGAAAAATTAAAAAAAAAAGTATTTATTGATATCACAATTTACAAGACAAACGAAAAAAATGAAAGGCGTTAAAAAGGGGAACACTTCCAAACACTGAAAAATACGTCTTTTTTTCGCAAAATGTTATTTATCATGCAACGTATCTAAGTATTAAATTAATAGCTAATCAGCAATTAAAATACTTAACAGAAAACAATCTCATGGCAATTTTAAAATTTTAGTTACAAAACGCGTGGTATAAATAACAGACATTGCATTTCACGTATGTGCTTTGTATTTTCTGAATTTAAATTAATTATAATATGAATATTTGAATCATATTATGAAGTTGAAAATTGTGTGTTGGGAGCAAATTACAGTATTCACATAACACCAGTATTTTATTGTTAATTACACATATATTGTGAAAATGTGACAATTATGTATGTAATTATTTCATTGATTATTTATATGTTTTACTCCCTGTTTGTATTTGAAATTAAATAGTCATTAATATTATAAAAAACATGCTTCCATGAAGCCTATTTAATAAGGGGCTCAAAATTTAAAATTTTGATATAATCAGCCATTTATGTCAAGCCAATTGGAATATCTTTCGGAGTCTGTCCTCTTCTAAGCCGTCCTATAAAAACATCGTGCTGATCAAAAAGAAATATCGACAAGCTATAACGCCGTGTAAATATACGCTAAATTTGCCAGGTTCCAAAGCTTGACGCCACGTACGTTGTAAAAATAGGTTGGGTTAGGTTTGAATTATCGTCGCACTGGAGCTACACGAGGGCTATTGGCGACGGGCGTCGTATTTCAGAACCACATTCAATTGACAAGCCGACACCTGATTAGGCCCCAACGCAACAGCTAAGGGCGACATCATAACGCAGCGTTAGAACTTTGAATCACATATTTGGTATTTTTAATAACTTTTTGAAGTTAGTAAAAAACGGAGTACGCATTAAGTTCTAACTTTAAAAATTATTAAAAATGCTAAATTTATGATTTTTACAAAACAAATTAGTTTTATGAAGTCTTCATCTTTCGATCTTTACGATGAAATAAGAAACTAGTAACCTTTTAATAAAATTGTGGTGGTAATTGACTTGCGAATATTCTCTATAAGAATAACATTACGATTTGCATGAAGTGAGATTCCCAAGAGAGTCCTCTTAAATTTGCGGAGTACAAAGTCCCGGCAGCGTTAGCTTACGATGTCGCTAGTTGAACAGTTGGGTGCCAGCTGAGGTATCGACCTCGTCACATGACCACGGTTTTAAAGTTCGAGGCGTAATTTTACTATGTTAAAGCTCCCTCATGGGTTAATAAAGTGTATTGTAAAAACATTTTATGTAAATGACAAATTTATAACGTAGCCACTGTTTTTTTCAAAATCCATCATTTTCGGTCGCATTAAAATTTTTCATTAAAAAAATAGTATTACTATTCTTTAATTAAACGAAAATTAATTATATATGAATCAAATTATTTAATTTTGAAAACACCCAAGGAATTTTAATTACATTTTACACAAGGAATTCCAAAATCAAACTTTGATAATTAATCTTTGTATTATATTTGCAAAATAAAAACATTTTTCTACAGATAAGTTTTATTTAAAATAAAAACTTTATTTTTATGTTTGAACAAAGAATACAAATTTCAAACAATTTAAAAGACAAATATTTATCTTTGAAGCCCTTGTTTCAATAAACATAAAAAAGGAAAGTGTTTGCGTAGTTCATTTACTTAAGAATGTTTCCTTTTTCATTTCGAATGTTTTGACTTCGCAGTGTATGGTTATGAAAATACATAAATCGGCTTTTAGTAAGCATGCACAAAAGGCTTTTGTTTCCTTATATTTATTTGCAAGTCCTGAAAAATACTTCAGGGACATCCATGAAAATGTGAATGGATATATCGATTTATATGACAGATTACAAAACTAATCATAATGAGAAAACTAATTTCGAAATATTTATATTCTGTTCTTCAAACAAGTATTTAGTGATACATTAATTGATCCTTCTCCTATTTGCTTGATAAACAATTATAATTGGGCACTTAAAAGTACATTGGTCTACCCACTAAAACTACTGCATTGTTTACTTATAATTATATTTATTGTTAATGTGTGGAAATGTGTGGAAACTCATTAACCAAGGAATTACAAACCTGTTTGTTTACCTTTAAGCTGCAAACCGAGATATTTCTGTTTTCACATGATTGCTTATTTCAAAATACTCTTCATGAAGAATAAATAAGCCATAGGTAAATTATATTATTGATTAAATTACAGGATTAAAACATAAATGCATTGAAAGACTCATTTAATCGAAAATCTAATTAGGAATAAAGGAATTCTCTATTCATAGACGCATGTCAGTTTTGGCACGTAGGTGCATTTTTGTTGTAATTTCTATGTTTTTTATCTATTTATTGATTCATATTAACAAAAAAAAATACTACGAATACTAAACAAAAGAGTGAAAACCACTCCTATTGTAGAAGTGCATTTTCGACACTGCAAGGAGTGAAATTAACTCCGAAATCGCTCGTAATAGCCTTAAATCACTCCTAATCGCCTTAAAATCGCTCGTTTGTTATTAAGATTGTTGGAGATTTAACAAAACAAAAGAGTGAACTCCACTCCTATAAGGGAAGTGCATTTTCGACACCGAAAGGAGCGAAAATTAACTCAGACTGAGTTAAAATAGTACGTTTGATTTAAGAGTGTAAAATTATAAAAAGTTTTATTATCGTTAAGTTTATAACTGGAACTTAAACTATGACTTTGTTTTCGGAGTGACAGTTGAGGCTTCTAAGAGAGTGATTTCTGTTGGAGTTAAGCCTGTAAATCTAACTTTTGCTAGATGAAAGTCTCTTAGTTTAAAATAGTGGTCAAGCCAGACGTGGTGGATCCCTGACCAATTACCGAAATTAACTGAGATAGACATCGGTTGCCAACAACGACTCTTGTTTTATTTGGGTAAATAACTTTACACTAGTGCACAGAGGGCTATTGGCAACAGGCTTTAGAATTTTAAACCCATGGTCAATTGACAAGGACAACACACGAGCTGACATACAAGTCATCATTATAGCAAAAACATACGCGGACTACGGTAGCCCATAGTTTTAAAGTACACGTGTGTCCTATTGTACTCAGAGTATTTCTGTTGTATTTTGGCTACATTTTTCGTGTTATGCTTTTTTGAGAAAAAAGGTTTGCATCAGGGAATCAGTCCGATGCAAAAAGGTGCTCAATCGTTGCCGTCGTACATCGTTGGATGTATTGCTGTACCAACTGTGAACTTCCTGTCCCATATCAAATTTGGACTAAAAACATTGAACGGACAAGTATGCCTTAGTGTACTTTTGTGCCCGATTCAAAAGCTCTATTTATTAGACAACAACTATGCCTGAGGGAGTTGTGGTTAATATGCCAGAAAGTATTATCAAATCACATACATTTTATCAGCAATAGGTAGAGAAGGTAGCCTGACTTTCTCATTACGGTAGTTTGTTATCCTACTTTTAAGCTAAAACAAAAATGTACAAATATTCTCAATTTTATTTCTTTACAGTTTTTCAAACGTAAACTATTTGGATGAAATACGGTTTACGAAAATTTAATCATTATTTCATAAATGAAAATTTAATCACTGAACTAAATATAGGTAGGTTATAGGTATTAACTTGCTTTTTTTTAAAAACTAATGCCTTATAGAAGTCTTCACTTGAGTTTCCTAAATATGTTTGCTTTTGAAAATTGAGTAGAAAACTAATTATACACCACTGGATCCATAAATCATACTACACAATATACAATAATCCTTTAAGTTACCAATTCATTTATTATGTTACAATTACCAAAATAATCCTGCCTTTAGAAAATTATCGATTATTATAATGCTGCCCAATCGTAGGGGTCCACAAAGGTTGAGATATGAGGAGCAAATAGGTCCCTTTTCACCATGAAATTAAATAAGAAACCAAACTAGACGATACTCTTGAAGCCTGCACTTCTGTCAATATATCACTCTTTCAATGAAATACATCGACATCGAACTTAAACGCTACATAATAACATTTCTATTGATTATTCTATTCGAGTCAATTATAAACACACCTAGAGTTTTTAATTAATTCCGGAACTTGCTGTGCTCAATAACATAACCTATCAAAATAAACATTTCAATAAATGATCGATATACATAAATCCAAAATATTAATTAAGTTTATCGTATCCGCATCATGTTTTAATGGCTAATAAACACCAATGTGGGTTTGTGTTATATGGTTTGAAATATCGTCGGGCTAGAGCTACACGAGGGCTACCAATTTGTGTTTGAATTTAAATGTTTTGAAATTGATTATATGCTTATCGCACCTTGTGTGGAAAAATGATGCTTCACAGATACGTTAATTTAACAAAAAGAGTGTTACCGTTCCTCGCAAGTGAAGTGTGAGAAAATATTAAACGTAATAATTTATTAGTAACATTATTGTTATCATTTTTCTGTGTAGGTCAGCTCCTTAACAAAGATAGAAATATCCAGTCGAAAAATTTGCATTATAATTGAAATAAAAACTAATTTACATTATTTAATAATAAATATTCTATAATAATAAACTATAATAATAAATTCTATAATAATAAACTATAATAATAAACTATAATAATAAATTCTATAATAATAAACTATAATAATAAATTCTATAATAATAAACTAGAATAATAAATTCTATAATAATAAACTATAATAATAAATTCTATAATAATAAACCATAATAATAAATATTACACTAGAATGTAAAATAGTATTTAATTATATTATAATTTTATCGATTTTGGAAGCGACGATTTTTTTAGAATTTTTATTCTTGAAAGCCAACACCCGTCTTGAGTATCGTAATCATAGACCTACAAACCGAAATAGATATTTCAACCAGATACGTTTGTATTTCTATGGCGTAGCAACTTGCCCTTATTCAACATTGGGTTATTAATTATCTTAAATTTAATTTTTGATATAAATGCTCTGACAATTACTGTATCAGTACTATTACCTATAACAATTTATAATGAGTATATTGCGTGGCTTTATTCTTTTCTAATAAATTTATTTTAAAAACTAAACCTGCAAGTTTTGACGAAGTATTCTTGAAGAACTAAAACAGCATTTTGTGCATAATTTATTAAAATATTGACAAGTAATTCATTATCAAGCGTAACACTCTGAGGAATACCGATTTATTTTTATTTTGAGCTAATATATATTCTAAACAAAAAAAAACTATCAAAACTTTCCATACTATTTTGGTTTATTTTTTACTTTTTCTTTACTTTTGTGGAAATTATATTATTACTTCTCACAGAAATATTGCGTAGTGAAAGATCCTTCTAAGTAACGATATTGCTATAAATGTTCTTTAGACATCCACTTAACAATAGATATGAGAAAAAAAATATTTTTTATAAGAAGGTATGTTTGCAGAATGTGTTTTGGGAAGTATATTTACTTTTTTCGGTTTCCTATTAAGTTTTTCCGGGGAAAAATTCTGTAGAATTCGTTCAGCCAAAAATAGAAAATAAATTACTTCTTCAAAACGAAAATGTATTTCGGATAATATCTAGTAATTTGAAGGCGAAATTACCTAGTAGGTTGAAAGCAGTAATTTATTGCTGTACTAATTTTCCAAACATTTCTTTTATTCCCATCTACTTGTATGGAACACATGCTTCAATAGAAGTTGCAAATGATGTTTTAATTAGATTAGAGCCGTAATTCGAAAGGAAAATTATTAGATGTTGAATTAGATAATCAAATGATCTATTTGAACGGTACTCAACGGAATTATATTTGACATTAGTTCTGGTAATGATATAGAATTAGATATGAGTAATACTAATGATTTCCAAAAACTAATATAGCTCGAAAGCGCATTGACCATAAGATCAATGCATTTGAACTGTATCTAGAATTTGCCTGACATGCAATTACTTTCGGGTATAATAAATTTTCTGTTATAACCAATTCGAAAGTTATTTTCGCAAATGCAGTTAATATTATTTATGGAACAGTTGTGTTTGAACATAAATTCCTCTATTATCTGCCTTTTGTACATATATTTTACAGTCAACACTCACTTATCCAAACGGCTTTTGCTTATCCCAACGTTCGTTCAGTAGGACTTGATGGTTTATATTTTTTCCAAGTGTTAGAAAAGGGTGAAGCTTTCGCGATTATTTCTAAAAAATCGTACAACTTTTGTATTTTTGTGTATCCCATAAGTGTGAATTTTAAAATGGTTCTGGGTATTTGAAATAGTATGTATTTTTTAAATTAATTTAATTACTTCACATTGGACGACTAGTTATAGTATGTATAGCTTCATTTTTTTTACGTTTTCCACTATTAATTTTATTAAATATGGTCAGTTATCAAGTTAAGAAATTTAGTATATAACACCAATCCAGCTGAAAAAAAAATTGTATATCTTAAAAAAAATATATTATTTATAAAGTTTATAAATTTATTGTTATTTCTGGAAGAACTGTTGCACAAATTATATAATAAAAGTTGTCTAACGCTCAGAGCGAAATGAAGGACGAACAAATAAAATTAAGATCTTTGTTTTTCTTACCATGTATCGGAACCGAAATTGGATGCCCATAGAACGTTTCTGTTCAAAGCATTTTAAATCGTTATCTTCTAATTCTTTGCTTGTTGGCGCCTTCATTGATTTTCTTGAGGAACTTCCATCTTCGTTTCCTATTTCTGTCACGAAGTTTAAAAGTGCAGTTTTGCTCCTTTTAGTATCTGAAATTGTTGATTGTTCAACACCATACATGTCAGCCAACTGTCTACCCTTAACTCTTTTATCTAAGTGTTCAATAGATTTCAGTTTATGCTCTAACGTAAATACAGAACTTCACATTTTAAAATACATAGTGCTTGATTGACATTGAAAAATTACTACACTATATTTTCAAAAGATAATTTATTTAAATAACAGATGACTAAATAAAATAAAGCAGTTGCAGTCAGTAAAATGCTTTTGTATGACATATAAAACTTTTAAACCAAAGGCCGGCTTTGGTTGATCTAAAAACAATTACTTGGCATAACATTTATCAAAAACAGTAACAGATAGACTGAGTGGATTTTTTTTAGAAATTTAGATGATGAGAAACGCTTTGAATAATTGGAGTTCTACAGTAACGGTATTTGAAAAAAATATCATTTTTATAAATTTATTTCATTTTTTGCAAGAACAACTGCATTTAAGAAACTAAAAATATTTTACAATCACGCAAACTTTTATTCTTATCTTCATACATTTCATTTCATCCATAAAATCGTAGAACAAAGTACCATTCTTGGGTGTTCGAATAGCAAAGAATAAAATAGTTCGAATAGCAATTTTAGAGAAATACTCTAAAACGCAAGATTTCCACAAAGTTTCAAATTGTTTGGTCAACCGTAGAATTGAGCATCAGTGAAACAAAGTAAATAGAAGACGACATTACTAATAGTTTTTGTGCAGTTATTTTCTTAAAAGTTGGCTACAAGTTTAGATTTTGTTTGAATTAACTTCACGCTAGAGATACACGGCTAGAAGTTTTGAAAATACCGATATAGAATACTTTTATCCTAGAATATATATTTGATATAAGTACATGAACTGACCCTAGTTACATGAATAACCTTTTAATGCGCTAAACATACCCCTATATTATTATGCTCAACATATCTCAGAAAATGATTGCAGTTTCTTTTGGTCACTGTATTGCAAACAGAAGTAGATAAAATCCATTTAAAGATACCCTATTTAGTGTAAATAAAAGGAAATTAAATTGGAAGTGAAAAGAATAAATTGATGTTTGGTTTGGTTTGAATTATCGTCACAATTGAGCTACACGAGGACTATTGGCGACGGGGGTCGTATTTTAGAACCACATTCAAGTGACGAGCCGACATCTGAATATGCACCCAACGCAACCATTAAGGGCGACATCGTACGCAGCGTTAAATATATTGATGTAAAGCTATATTTATTTATTTCTTTCTACAATTTTACAACAAAATGACATCAAACATTTTTTTATATAATTTATATTCATGTCACTACATTCTTATAAATATGTTAAACTTTTTAAAGATGTAAGAGATGTAAAGTGAGCGACCTTCAGTAATGTAATATTTATCATTTTTATTTTTACAATTAGTTTTAGAATGTTCAAAAAATAACGTGCTTCATATCGACTGGATTCTAAATGTCCCTTTAAGTAAATTAAAATATGCTACATTATTTGATGCAGGAATGATACAACATGTTTCTGATAGTATGAATTTATACTTATCAGCTATCAAATAACTAATTTTATTCAGTATTTTCAAACTAAGTACTGTATTTTTGGTTGTGCAATTATTTTTTCATGAAGGAAAAAGCCGAGTAAGAAAGTAAATATTTTAACCAAGAAACCATAAAATACAGATTTCCTAAAACTTGCATATTAAATAATTTAAATTTTACTCAATACTCGTGTTCAATAATTCACCTTTGAAGTTTTGATTATTGACACACTTAAAAAAAAATTGGGTTTTAATACTGAAAACTTACTTTAACTTCCGCAAGAATGCACTTCCTGAAATATTAAGCATTGGCTTTGATACTTGTTAAATAATTTCGCCAACTAAGCTGCAACTCGTTAACTTTCCTTTTTTAAATTTCTAATGATTTCCTTTTTGAAAATATTTCTTCACAATACTTGCAAATTTTTTACACTGGTTTGAAAAAAAACTACACTTTTCTAATTTGTACTGGATTTTATTTTGTTGTTGTCCAAATTGCTTTTTTTAATATTCTGATCTATCTGACTTTGGCACAAATTTTACACTATAGAACTTTTTATTAAAAAAACTGAAAGCTCTAAAGTTTATTTAAAAATCTTCAATAGACAAATTCATCTTGCAAATTTTTTACACTGGTTTGAAAAAAAACTACACTATTCTAATTTGTACTGGATTTTATTTTGTTGCTGTGCAAATCGCTTTTTTTAATATTCTGATCTATCTGACTTCGGCACCAATTTAACACTATAGAACTTTTTATTGAGAAAACTGAGAGCTCTAAAGTTTATTTAAAAATCTTCAATAAACAAATTCATGTTTCTTGCAACTCTGTTTTTCACCAAAATGTATAATAAACATAATGAATTTAATTTTAAAGGCAGACAAATTCATGTTTCAGACATCTTTGTACTTCTCCAAAAATTATGATAAACATAATGCCTTTAATTTTGAAGTCATAGGACTCACTCTTCAATCCCCCACTTTAAGTCTATAAAAACATTCTTATCACCCATACCGTATGAATATGATATGCCAAATAAATTTGAAGCAAAATTAAGGAGAAACATCTTTTTCAAAAGATGATTTCTATCTTACACTAATCAATACTAATTTTGCTTCAAATTTTGTGCAGAAATACCTACAATAAAGAAATATGCCGAACAAATTTTTAAATGTATTACTTACGAATTTTCCTTTTTATTCATTTCATTTTCTCACATTGTTTGCTCTCTGAACTGTAACTATGTATGTTGTTGTTCCATTTCGTGTTTTGAGTTATCACTTTTGAAAGGGCATTGTTTTCTGAGTTCCAGGTTTGTTCTTTCTCCCAATTTTCATTTTTCAAATTTGTTTTTAACTTTAATTTCTTTGTTTTGGAAAATCTACAGTACACTTTGGGTTGAATACAGGTTTTTGCCTTAACTTTTTTTCTTCCATAATTCAAAAGAGCATATTGGTTTTTTTAGTGGCTGTAAGATTTTACAACCTGATGAACTTTCCCACCATGTTGTTTTATCTCGCTTCTTGTATGTCGTTTTTGATGTTGTTGTTGTTACTAAATCCCATCTGGTCTGATGGAGTCAGACCATATCAATAAATCCGTTGACATTAAGAAAGTCCGATACCAAAAGGGGGGAAGAAAAAAATGTCTTCCCAGTCCAGTCCTAAACAATCAAGTATATGGTCAGGTGATGCCTGGTTTTGCTGGCACTTAGGGCAAGGAGGGAAGATCTTTTGATTAGCAGAAAACTTAAGACTTTTCAGGTGTCCACTGGCTAGGTCGTTTTCGTGTGTACATGATAAACATTCTAATAAACTTAACCTCTAAAATAATCATTACACTTTTTTAAACTTAAAACATTAGCAAACTCACTCAAAAAAGACGCCAAAAGAGTCATGATTGAAAGATGGTTGTCGCAGTCTTCCAAAGGTCGACTACCAGCTCAACCCAGCTTCCAACTTTCTTATTAAAACGGGCGCCAGTAAATTTGTTTCCTCACAGTTTAACTAAGCTGTTCTTTGAACACACTAATAAATATAGACTTTATCGAATGTTATCTCGTGGCAAGGATAAAATTTACAAAAAATATGATAATCTTAATGAAAAGAACAAGCTAAAAACGGTTACTTTTTAAACCTTCAACCATATTTTATTTTTCGAAATTCTACAAAAACAGGAGAGATGCCACAACAAAGAAACAAACTTATACAAACAATAATTTAAACTTGGTAGGCACGCGACATCGGTACTTTTTATGTTTGTTAAATGAATCTATAGCTTGAAAAAAACTGTTCTGAGAACAAAGCAGAACTCAAGTCAATATGTTTCCTCCAATCTAAGTTCACGGTTCTTTAATCACAGCTCCCTACGTTTTCTATTGAGTGCAATTCAGGCATTTAATAAATATCGAGAATCCTGGAGTCATCTGGCCACGTACACACTCCTCGACGAGTTTAACAGACAACTTATCACATAAAAGGGAAAGAAAGTTTGCTAGGAAATAGATTCTTTTGAAAGAGCTCTCAACCTCTGCACCAAGGGAATCGGCAAAAAACTTCAAGGAAAACTTTTGATTCCCTTTACGTGACTGCTTATTCCTTTTTCTTAAATGGCTCGGGTGATGAGAAGTTGAAAAAGAAGGATCTACAAAAAAGCTTACACCATAATGGCTCCTAAGAACCTAAAAAATACGTAATTAGAAATTAGTAAAAGAAAATAACTTCTTTGGAGTCGAAGTGGTTTTTGTGGTTCAATTCATTGTGCCGCTGTGTACTTAACTTGAGGAAGATTTTCTATTTATTTGATTCTGAGTTTGGGATTTTTATTTTTATTTATTCAAGCGAGTTCAAAGAACATGTGATTATCTTCACTTCACTTCCTTCTGCAACACTTTGGGAGTGGTGAAGATTATGCTCTAAAATCTAACGTTCAAAGTGCAAAGCCATCTTCAATTTTCTATAGATAACGTTACAGAGTCAAAGTATTTATTCGGTTAATTTTATTTATAGGGATTTAAATATGATATTTTCAAACACATCAAAATATTTTTAGCGCATTATTCGTATTTATTTTAATTCATATAAGTCATTTAAATTAAAACAAAGAAGATTATGATTTTTTTAATTTTAAATTTAATTTTTTTTATTCTGCCTAAATAAATATTTCCTTTAGTTACAGGGTAGACTGACCAGTGAGTGAACAGGCCCCAGAGAATGAACATTTAGTAAATATAATTTTAAAAAAATAAGGATTGAAAATCATTCCACTATGTGGATTGGCAACATTGACTTCCTCCCACGTAGTAGGAAGCTATCTGACAAAGGTTGGCTAATAATAAAAACTAAAAAAAATATATATTGAATAAAAAATTAAGCATGTGTGACAGAGGTATAGTTCTCGGCTACAGAAATATAATTTTTATAATTTAAATAAATTAAAATATTTAGCTAAAAATTAAAATGTTATTCACGCCCAGTAAAAACAAATTTACTTTCATCCAATTTGCTTATCCATCGAAGCGTGAATGTAAAATACACTAGATATGTTCAAATCCTTTAATATTTAATAAAATTAATTAGCATTTACAAACAGTAATTTTGATTTAGAGGCTTTAAAACAACGTGGTAAATGACTATATAAATATTAAAAAGCAGTAAAAGGGCAATTTTGATCAGAGGGTTATTTTTTTCCGAGGCAATTAACTAGCAGTGCAAAAATACTGTTATTGATGACCACATGTCTGAAGAAATAAATTAACGCTATAGCAACTTTTTTTTACTTGCGTTATGAAAGTAATTTGCATTTTTTACGCTCTGGGTGTCACCATTAATTAAAGTTTATTCCCCTCAAAAAGGGCGACGAAAAAATAATATGAGACAAAGGAGAATAGCTAGCGCTTATTGTCTTTTAAAGCGTATAGTTCTATTGGACCGTAACTGTAAAGACGATTTAAAACGTTAAGAAAGCAATTATCTTTTGAGATATTAAAACAAGTGATTATGTTATTGTTATTGCAGAAATGCAAAAAAATCTTTTTATAAGAACTTAAAAATGTTGATTTGAAGTACCGTATTAAAATAGTTTGTTCATTCAAAATTTTATAATTATATCGTCACCAAGAAATAAAAACCTTAAGAGAAATTTTTTATATCTACATAAAAATACACATCAGTGAATTCGTATAAATTTAGAAATTTAACTTTTTGCATTTATTTTTACATCGATTTATCTCAGTGCTTATTGATTTTTAATTATAGAATAACATGTATTCGTTCAAATTAATTGTAAACTGTAAGAAATTATCGAATTTTTTTTTTTGCTTGCATACAGACTTACTGGCAAGACTTACACTACTTAATTGGGCTTTTTGAGGTTTCAATCGATTCATGCTAAGTTACAGGGCTTTTCAGGCTTTACCTTAAACAATAATACAAATTAGACATAATACATATTTTAGTTTTTTAGCACACATCGTCTGACCATTGCCGTGACACTTGGAATCTCAGAGTGGAACTTGCAGACGATAGGTGGATTCTCAAACCCGAACCTGAGGTCAATGGGTGGAATCTCAGAGTGGAATCTAAAGTCTATGGGTAGAATCTATGAGTGAAACCTGAGGTCTACTGGTGGAATTCAGCATACCATTTCCACCCGTAGCTGGCAAAGTTATAAAATCACATATAGTGGCACCAAACAGAGTAAAACTTTAACACAAACTTGCTTGAACTTTACAAAATTTTGCATAAAAGCTTATGTCCATGTAGCTAAATAAGCCACATCTTACTTTTCTTGCCTATGGCAAGCCCCATAGGGATGAACGACTTTTATAATGGCAAAGCTATGACATATTTATACAAGGGGAATTTCTCAGGAATCTCTAGTGCCTCAAAAATAGCTTTCTGATTAGTTCCAAAAGGTTCTGGGCATTTTCCGGAAAGATTACTTAAATAATTTTGGTTCAAAGTTTATTGGAGTAATTTGATCAGTTATAAGATTATTCGAGTAATTCTATCAGTTCGGTTTATTAAATTTTTTTTTACAATTTCAATATTTTTTGTGTAACTTTCCTGGATATTTTTACAAGGCATCATCTTCTGCACAAAGTAATAAACTGACTTATTAAATTCATGTAAAGTGATTGTAAGTACTAGAGTCTCTTTTGCTGCAGTCGATAGTTTTAAGACTGGTGAAGTTCCATAAATCCTAAGAAAGAGATTTGGACCAGTTAAACAAGACGGTGTTTGGATAATTGCCTACAATCACGAAACATACAAAAAGTATGGTGAACCTGACATTTTAAAGGTGGTAAAGGTGTCCCGCGTTAGGTGGTTGGGACATGTGTTTCGATACGAAGACAGCCTCCCCACTAAAAAAGTAACTTTCTCAAAGATAGAAAGAAAACGGCGCAGTGGAAGATCCCCAACTAGATGGCTGGATGTGGTTGAAAAAGACCTCAAGGTGTTAGGAGTTAGCCGATGGAGGACCATTGGACAGAGTCAGATAGCGAAGACTTGGAGAGACAGTCTTGGCCTGTAACAGGCTGTAGTGTCGGCGAAGAAGAAGTAGTTCCATAAATTTTCTGAGTAATGATTCAGCTTATGACTAAATTTATTTATTTAATCTAAATATACATTATTTTACATGTAAAATGTAATAACTAACACTCTTAAAACAAAAGAGTGAAATCCACTTCAGTAGGAGAAGTGCATTTTCGACACGTGAATATTGATGATTTTCGACACTTGACGTTCGATTCGTGAATATTAATTCAGACTGAGTTAAAATCACTCGTTTGGAGTGATGCTGTTGGACTTTTAACACAAAAAGAATCCACTCCTCTAGGAGAAGTGCATTTTCCAGACTGGAGGAGTGAAATTAACTCAGACTGAGTTAAAATTGCTCTTTCGTTTTAAGAGTGTAGGCTGATACATTTTAACAATATAGTTTATTTACAGTACCAAAAAATAAAGAAAAATTGGAAACTAGTTTAAATTGTGGAGAATAACAATGCTATTTTAGTCTAATCAGAAAACTGAGTAATGGCTAAACTCAGACTCATCCATTATAAATAACTGGCATGCATCCAAATGTTTCTTACTAACGAAAAACTACAAGTTACTTTACTTGAGGAATCGGAAGTGTTAAAGCTTCAAGTACTTTCAAGTATCATGAATTTTAAATCAGAAGAAAAGATTTTTAAAACTCTCCTATTCGTGTGAAAAGTAGTTATTTTTAGTTTTTTTTTTTAAGATTGCAGAAGAATATTTTAAATACTTAATATTGCAGTTAAAAACAGAACAAAATTTTTAAAAATCTCTTGACAGTGATTTATTTAAGTTTTGTAAAAACAAGTTCGAAAGTTTCCCAGTTTCTAAGTTTATTAATCAACAATATATAACTTTACAAGGAATAAAAAAAGGATTTAAACAGGTTTTAACATTATTTTTAAACTTGAGTCTTATTTCTTGAGCTTGACAAAACGACAAACAAGTAACAACTTAATATAAAAATAAACTTCCGAATGAATACTATTTGGTTCGTGATTTTTTTTCTAAAAATAGAACTTCAACGAGCAATATCAATTGTCGAAAACACGGCAGAGATCAGATGTATTGCTCAGATGAAATATTTCGACCAGCGAAAGGCATTAACTTACATGACAAGGGTCCCAATATTTCATCCGCCTATATGTCTAAAGTTTCTGAAAAAGACATTTGATTAATGATAATGTTTTTTATATATTTTTCTACAGCAGGTATTTGCAAGTTCGTTTGGAAAGAAGAGTTCTATTTGCTACGTTTTGTACAAAATAAAAGTTTATATTTATTGGAAGTTATTCTTAAGCTTTGAATTCACTTGGTTTTTTTTTTTAAATATTAGGTAGAGTGTTTCGTATTATTAAAAACATTTGATGCATTGAAATTTCAAAGTTGGACATTTAACCATACTAAATTTAAATAACAAAAATCGAATTTAATGGAATTCATAAGTGTGGATCAATAAATATCAACAAAAAACCAAAAATAAACAAATATTTTACAATAACTAACCATCACTCAAAATTGTTTCACTTAAATAGGCTATTTTATTAGAGGAAGATCTAATTTACTATGAGTAAAGATCTGCCATATTAAACTTTCAAACGTCATGGATGTGTTTTTAAATTATCATTTAATGCTCTAAAAAATGTGGATCTAGATTTAGTCCTCAAAATAGAGCAGTAATTACACAAATTAAAGTTCAAATGTAATAAATGTGAAGGTAAATGTAACAAATGCGAATTATAAGTTATTACTGAGAATATTTCAAAACTGAAGATTCCTTCGCTGTTACAAGTTGTGTGCTTGGTGCCACCTTAATAACGATTCCTAGCAGCTGTAACGGCTGCGCAATAAAATAATTCATAATATTTTCAGTATTCAGTGTACCATTTTTTTTTTATAAATAACAACAATTATTTCATCCTAATACTGAAAATGTGGCGAAACGTTTCTCCACCCAGCCGTTGCAGCTTACTAATAACCATATTTTTGGAAATATTATTCAGATTTAAAATTTAAACATGCAGCTTCACTTAACAAATAGCCGAGTTTACAACATTTTTAAATAAGCTAGAAAATTCGTAGACACATTATAATCTAAGAAACTTTTCTTCATTTGGTATTACATAATAAGGAATTTGAAATATTATTTAGTAATTGCGTAATCGAATAACGGGGCTGGGGAGCCCAGTTGGTTAGGCACTCGCCTAGCATGCGAAAGGTCGCAGGTTCGGGTATGGGAATCGCCCAAAAAACTGCCGACCTATAAATGGCCCGTGCAGCCCAAAAATGTCCGACGAATAATACCCCGTGTAGGGGAGTGCATGTTAAATATGCTCCAAAGTCCCAAAGCTGTATACGATTTCGCCCTTAACGGTTGCGTTGGGTCGGCACTGTTCTAAAATACGACGCCCGTCGCCGATAGCCCTCGCGTAGCTCTAGTGCGACGATAATTCATACCTACCTACCATAATTTAATAACATAAAGCAGATTTTCCTGAAGATTATTTCGTGTAGCTCTAGTGCGACGATAATTCAAATTTAACCTCACCTGAAGATTATTTTCAAATTATATCTAAATTTTTTGTTTACAAATTTACATTTATGCATTGCAATCTTCATCTAGGTAAATCTAACGTTTAAAACACGCATACCAATAAATAACCCATGTTCCGAGGTATAACTTCATTTTGAACCTTGAAGATAATTTTGATGTTTAGACAGGTAGGTAGTGGCTTTCAGGTGATTAATTCTAGTCTTCCGTGATGGACTTAAACATACTTAATAACGCCTTGCAATTAAAAACCCTGATCGAATGAAGACACGGGTACCGGTACCCAATTTAACTTCAAGCGGCATCGTACGCTAAGGCCGTCCCCTGAGACTTTTTTAATTCATATATTTAACGAGTACGCCTGTCCCAGTGAATTCCAATTCGAGGGCCACTATATTTTTAAGGATTTTTTTTTCATCATCATTATAATTATGGTAGGGTTATGATAAAGAACCGGAAACCTTCTCGATGAAACACCGGTAGATTATCATTCTCGGGCAAAGGAGCAAATAGCTATGTTTACATAATAACATTTCTAAGATATCTTTTTCTTCAATACAAATAAATAATTAATAAATTTGAAACTATTAATAATGAAATTTAGTGGCGCTAAAAATAAATATTTAAAAAATTGTTTTCTTAGGTTCTATACCTTATCTTACACAAAGTCTACAAATCAACTCTTTAAAGTCCCTTCCTAATCCTTTAAATTTCCAGCCAAAATTATTCTTATAGATGCTAGCCAGATACCCTGATTAAGTAAAGGATCCCAACCGGAAATGTCAGATGTAGATTTAGAGACTACGGGGTTGCCATAGTCAGAAACTTAATTCTGAAAGCTTTAGTCATAAATCTTTTCTTAAACCAGTCTCTACATTCCGTTACATTCCTCAACAGTCCTAAGCCGTGTCTGGCAATTAATCTTGTACCTGAGAAAATGGCCAATAACTAATGTCATACTGCAAGACATAAGCCTTTTGTTTACTAACCAGCAGAATTAATTCTCACTCCTATGTACTATAATTTAGTAAACCAGTTCCGCGCGTGACAAGCTGTAGTAGTTAATGTAGTTAAAGAAAGGAATATTTTATTAAAAACCACTTTAATGTATAAACATCAGCAATGGGCAGTTAATATTAAGTAAGATAGAAACAATTAGAGAAAAATTAAAAAATATTTTCAACTTAAATTAGTTTCATAATGTGAAGCATTCAAATTTTAGCAAAGCAAGAATTGAGCTCTTCATCGTATTTAGAAATCTGATTTGTTTTTATGAGTGCTGTACTTGTTCAAATTCCAAAACTTTTGTGTGACACTTTACTCTGTATCTTATGTGAAGTTGTTTAAAGAAAAAAACGAAATTATATAAGTTAAATATTTTTTCGATTGGGTAAACTTAATATTTAAAAGAGAAACTCATTTTACTTTGCTAAATTATTCACAAAATATATTCCATTTCATATTCCAAAGCAGATGGCTTTGCTGTGTATTTTAATTTCAATGTGATTAAAAAACTAAGACAAAAATTTTCAATAGTCAAGAGTTTGTCCGAATTAACGTTTTAAATCTCCGTACGTTTTTAAAGCTCACTAAATATTGAACTTTATATTAATTTAATAAAGTTAAGTTTTTAACCCTTTCAGTCCCAGTAATGCCATTTGGCATCATCACTTTCAATATTTTTTTCAAAATGTTTATGTCCCGCTATGACATCCAAACACACATCATTCGATTCTTCACACTTTGTTCTATCAGACAAAATTTTACTTTTATCTCAATAGAAGTCAGAACTACTATTTTTTTGTTTAGAAAATAGTCAACAAGCGTTTCTCCTGATTTTTGATAAGTTCACTTCAGTTCCACATATTTAAAACACAATTTAAACTATTTCGGTTAAAATAATTACTATTTTTTTTAATAATGTGGTCAGATACCTTAAAATATATAACTCGAAGTGTTTTTAGGTAATATATATTATTTGATTTTGTTGTTTTCCACAATTAAGGATTTTTGGCATTGTTTCAAAAACCATATAAAAAATTTTAATGAATTTTTTTTCTTATGGAATTCTTATATTTGACCTAAAATAAGCTTATATTGTGAATATCAGATGTTTCTGTAGTGTAGTACATTTTTGGGACTGAAAGGGTTAATACTAATTACAGTTGCCTTATAAACGTTTAAATATTAAATTAAACTTAAAAAGCAAACAATTTTTATTGTTAAGAATGTGTGATTGAACATTTTTTTCTTTAAAAACAAAAAAGCACGATATCCTGTGAATGTAAAAGATTTAGTAGCACCCTTGGCTCAATTAAACATTTCATTCTTCACAAAATGGTTATTTTATTTTTATTAAAAAATTAATGATTAAAGCAATAGTTTATCTCGAAAAATAAATAACTATTTACTTTATGTTTAAATATAAATGCTAATAAATAAATGCTGCAAAAATGATACTAGGATTAACATTAACATGCACGCATCATTCAATTAGAATATCTCCCATTCATTTTTTCAGTTATTCAGGCATTATGTAAAAGAAATTAACGCAAACTATTTTAATTAATTTTCAAAGAAAGATATTCTGGCAAAAAGAGCTCTGTGCACCATTTTTTGCATCACAAAGAAAGAGATAAGAAAAGGGAGTGTTGGAATGTTGCTGATTACTTACAATAGGGAGAATACTAATTGGCAGGAAAATTATGAATATTTTTTTATGTTTTTTGGAGGTTTTTTTTTCCTCTTATATAATTAGATAAATTATTAATTTTTTAATGCACACACATTAGGTGCAGGTCACATTCACATATCAGTGTAATTGATATATTCTCGTTTTTTAAATGCAAAACACAATGTTTGGTAAAATAAAAACATAATGTATTAAGTTTTAGTATAAAACTAAAGAGGCAGTGTACATATTTTTGTGTGTGTGGTGTAAAAAAAATTTTAATAATATTATTTATTCATATTGGGGTTAAAAATTGTTTCAAATGATAGTATAATTCTTATGTGTAAAATTATGTAACTTTCTAACTTTCTATTGTTTATCATTATTTTTATACGTTTAGCTCCCCTAACAAAATCTTAAAATACAATACAAAAAACATTTTTATCTAGTAATAAAAAGCCTTTAAATAGGGGTAATCTAAGAAAATCCTATGACAATATCCTAAATCATAGAAATTCCGAAGTATTAAACGATTCACCATTTCCGTGTTTTCTACTTTTATTTTTGAATAATTATTTTTTGTACTTATGTCAGAATTTTTAGTTTTGTTTTGTTTAATACTATGATAAAGGCCTTTGAAGCAAATTAAATTCTATGATATTTGTATTGAAAAACGAAATTAGATAAAATTATCAAAAGAATTCTGAATAGAGAATTATTTTCTTAATTCTACTTTATTATTGATCCCTTTAATCTAAGTTAACTTAAGACTTAGGCTAGGTTATAATATTTTTTAAAAACAATTCTAATATATTGAATAATTTCTCTCCAACGAATGTTTACTTTCCAAATTCCACTTTACTATTAATTTATTAATCGAAATTATTGTTAAAGATGATATTTCATTAACAATACTTTTTTAAAAATTCGAATACGTTTTATAATTTATCTGCAGGAAACCCATTAATATTTAATATTGCTTCATATGTTTATTTTCTAAATTGATAAGTGGTAGCTTAACCGTGACTTATAAAGTAAGCAACAGAAATTAATTCCGGGAAATCCTGTTTCCCCTTAATACCATTTAGCAAATATTTACTCTCGAAGATTTGCTGCATATAAACTTTAATTTGCCTAAAGGTAAAAGTATGCAGACAGTAATGTTTAGATAGCAACAATTATTGTAAAAATGGTTTGAGCAAGGATAAAATGTTTGACCATCGCTAGAGAAGATATATAGCATTCCAGACAACAATTTTATTGCAAGATTTCAGGTTGGAAGAATTTACTAATGCCCAGGGTAAAATAACAATTTCTTTCTGCTGTCTTCGTCTACTCTCGTACATGATGACAAAACGTCATTAATGCTAAGTGCAGTGTAGTGTAATCGTTTCCAACTGCCTATTTATAGCCTCCTTTAAGAGCTTTAACACAGCCAATAACGCCTCGTAATTTAGAACACTGGTTAAGTGACGGCGTCGACACCTGAGCGGGCACCCAACTAAACTTCGAGCGACATCGTACGCTGACGCCGTCGGGACTTTGAACTCCAAATTTTTAACGAGCACGTCTGTCCCAGTGTACTCGGACCCATCCGTCACGATTTGAATTTTCTACTCTTTCCCAGTACAGATATCCGATTTATAGGATGGCTTGCAGTAGGTGGTATTCGAACCCCCTCACTCCTGATAAGGCTGAATCCTGAAGCCACGGATGGGAATACTGCTAAGTAATCTTCGTTACATAGAACAGCGGTCGAGTGACGAGGGGGACACCTTGACCCAATTGAACTTCAAAGCGTTAACCGACAGTGTACGAGGAAAATCCTATGAAAAATTGAAGCCACTTTTTGGTTTTCTAAATTCCACTACAAAACTTATTTATAGGATGACTAGTACGAATGCGATTTCGAACTTTCGTCCTCTGAACGCAGTTGGTTCAGAACGGAAAATGATCTGTTGTTTCTATTCGAAAATAAATTATAACAGACTATCTTATAAAGAAAAACATCCATCTCCACAATGAAAATATCTGTATTCACTTAAATTATGCTTATTTGAGGTAACGTTATTCCTTTCAGCTTTGATACTTTCCCTTCCTTCGATTGGTGCTCCAAAACTTTATTTGCTCTCAGAACAGAATGATTCACCTGTCGGTGCTGGAGAAAGAATTTGTTTCCATTCAGCATTTCTATTGTCTCTCAAAACCTGGCACATGCTTTATTTTTGTAATTAAAAGATAGTAGGCTGTAACTGAAAGAGTTATCAATTTTTAGAATATATTCAAAATATTTATTAATGATGTAAGAATTTAAATTTTAAGGTGTGTTTTAACTATTCATAATTTAATTAGTTAAAATACAATTATAAACTTTGTTGCGTTACATAGGGCTTAAATATTATTTTGAATGTAAACAAAACATCTTTTATAATGACAAAAAGTACAGTGTTTTGGCTGCCTCATCTTTCTGATTATAAAGGAGTTTTCCAAAACGAAAGAAATTTTCGTTTTCAAATATGCAAAGTTTCTTTCGTAAATTTCATTTAAAAGTTAATATACATGCATTTTATGCATGGAGTTCTCTTATTAGAATTAAAGCTGTGACATACAGCTAAAAAATGCAATGTTTTTACATAAACTCTGGTTTTACATGTCCTTTAAAACTAGTCTAGTCTAGTATTTTATTATTTTTTTTAGTTTTTATGAATTCAAACGTAATAAAAATGCTTTGTGCACCTTTAACTGAAAAATGTTTATTATCTTTTTAACGGAAATATAATTGTTTTGTTAAAGACTAGGTAACCGTTTCATAACAAAAAAAATATGTTGACATTTATTTCTTATTGTTTTATATTTGAACATATTTTTCTCAATTTTTGATGAAAAAATATTTATTTCGGAGCCATACATACATTTTACAATGCACGCGATCATTAAGATAACTATTACAATTCAATTTAATTTTCTTTGTTTCAATAGTTCCTAGAAAATTATGTTAATATATTTCACAAAAATATAAAAAAAAAATTAACCAAATATTTATTTTTATAACACATCAATCATCAATTTCAATAAATTTTACGCAACTAATTACGTAGTAATGAAATGTATGGTTCAATTGAATTGTTTGAGAAATTATAAATAACAGATGAATAGATGAACAAATCAAATAACATAGTTCAATTTATCTTTAATTTTCATTCAGAATTTCTGTCCCCACTTAAGATATGAAATATGCCTTCTTACGTATAGATAACCAGCGATAAAACTGTTTGCTTTTTTTTAACCAAACAAATTCTAAGCTTAAAAAAATGAATCATGTTTACAAGTATTTAAAATAGCAATAAACAATAGTACTTAAACATTCCAAATTACAAAAAAAAATTCAATCGGTTTCGCACAAATGTATTCTACTCTTTTATAGTTCAAACACTAATTTTGTTTCTGTAAACAACAAATCACCATTTTCTTCAATGAAAATGATCACTGTCCTATAGTAAAATTTTCTAAAAGAAATTTTCACACTTAAGTACCCAATTAAAAGCCATATCTATTTTTGGCCTGCTATAGAATCGAAAACCGTCTTTTTATTAGAAGTTTCGATGGAGGCTTAAAGAGTAAATGAAAAAAAGTGGAAGGATCAACAGTTCAACCTTCAGAAACTAACCATCTAGAAATTTTTCTTGCCTCTTGAAAGAAACTTTTTTTTTCTTATTAATCTCCAAGGTGAATCCTCCAATTACAATGCGCTGAGATGATCGATATTTGTTTTAGAATATCACTCAGCTGGTTTGTTCGGAAAAGTGGCGGATCTTGCAAGCAGATTACTTTTCAGGAGTGTACCATTTAAAGTGTGTTTCTGTATATTTATTGTATGATACAGAGAAGTTTATTTCAGTTTAAAGGTTTTACTGATAATTTTTTAATTTCACAAATACACAGTTTATATAGCATCATGTGTGTAAAAATGACGTCGCGGCAGCAAGCTAGTTTTTCATTAAAAAAAATCTGATGTTATACCTTTCTAATAATATGTATATTTAAGATACGACGGGTTGAACCTGTTTTGGAGGAGAAGTAAGTACAAACAGGCAGACGGGTGGATATACGGCCATCTTCACAAGTATGTTAATTTACGTTTTTAATCGCGTAAATTAAAAATATCAGAGTAGGCTAATAAACTTAGCTTCTAACTGCATCAACTGTATCCCAACATTATAACAATCTAATTAAGATTTGTTTTAATTTCTAATTATTAAGATTTTAAACGTTATATAGCATTTTTGTGACTCGAAAAATCGTATCGATACTTCACTTTTTCGAGCACGGTGCGATACTTCTTTACATATTTACATATTTTGTGGTAAGCTAAGGTTGTGCAATTACGGCTGTCTACTTGTAGCCCCCAAGAAGCTTCAACACGGGCAATTGTAATTGAGAACATAGGTCAAGGAACGAGGTAGATACCTGAGTTGGCACCTAAAGCAAATTAGTGGTGCCATCGTGCACTTGCTACGGACTTCCGACTCCACAGAACTAATGCGCAACAAACAACAAATATCCATGACCGTGCCTAGATTATAACCTCGAACTTTCTGACTACTTAGTCAACTCTCTAACCATCCAACCTGTTTCGTGTTTATTATTTAAAAACACTATTTTGACAGTTACTTCACTTTTCCTCATACATAGTGATTTTTTATGCTTTGTACACAGTTTAATATCTTCTTATTGATGGAGATACCAATTAGATAATCGGAAAGAAATGTTGTAATCGTTTGATAATATATTATTTCTTATATTAAAATTGATAATTAAAACTAAATTTATATTATTGTAATAAACCTAAATCATATCTATTTCATTGTGAAAAAAGTAAACATTTACTTAACTTTTGAATAATTTGACGATAAATATTCTGGCTAATAACATACAATTGCAGTAATTACTTTTCTAGTCATAACAATATACCATAACGTTTAAGCTTCGGTCTATTTTTTTAAAAAAAATTATTGAGTTTTATTTTCTCTTATGTAGCTTTCGATTATTGTTGTTTAAGCTTCCTTACCATATCGGTAAGAGACTAAGATGGCGATTTGTGCAGCTTATACTTGAAAAGTTAAACATCACTTAAAAAATTAAATGCAAAAAAATAACTTTTGAAATTCGTAACAATTTTCCTAAAAAAATTAAGATATTATGAAACATATAAATATTTAAAAAAAATAATTAAGAACTGATGAAAACTATTACATAGATCTCCAACGGTCAAACGACATATTATGAAAAGTTTCCAGGCTTTTCATACATTATGTAACAAAGAAACTTCACATTTTGTCAAATTGCACTTTTTTATTATTTTATTTTAAGAGCTCTTTGCGTACAACTTGTTTTTATTCCTGCCATTCCCTAAAAATTTTCAATTAAAATACGATTAAATTTCAAGTCTGCAAATCCTTACCAAAACGTCAAATTCAATTTGTCACATACGTTGTTGGTGAACTGGTTTAAATTATGTTACGTCTTATGTGTAGAAATTAAGAGAAATTGTGGGACTGCAATTTACCGTGATTCATGAACAGAAAAAAGCTTAAGTTCTACCTACAGAAAAGTATGTACACAAGATTAGTTTTATTAAGGTAAAAAACTATTGTGTTTTTCAAAACAAATGTAATTCCAAAAGAACTATAAATTAAAACAATCGAGCTGAAACTGTTATCACTCACGACGTGAAACATGTCCATTTCTATAGTTTAAAAAATTAACACGTAAAGACAGGTTTTTCACAAAGAACAATAAAGCAACCTGTTATGTATGCGAATTATTAAATGTTTTCATTTTACCTGTATAAATCATTATTTTTATAATTTTAATTCACCCAAACTGAAATCACTGCAGTTAGAATAATTCATTGGGATAGTTTTTAATTAAAAGATCAAACTTTTTAATTAGCAAAATCTCTTGTCGACCAATTAAACTGAAATAAATACATCAGCTTAAGTATTCGCATGACATGAAATATTCGCATGAGGTTTGAAAAAATACATCATTTTAATTAAGTCCTATCCAAAAAAAATAAATGATTCATTTCTTACCATTCATATGAGAAAAACTTACCGTCTTCAACACCGCTTGAAGCGAAAACAACTTTCAATTCTGAATGACTGCATCTTAGCTATGTCTGGTTTGTTGTTGCAGTCACAAGTAATTTATTTTTTGTCGACAACCTTTTGCACAAATTGCTTTTAGTCGAAATTTTGCAATCAGAAAAAAAGCACTTGCAATTTCCTTTTTTGATTCCGTGATAGCTTTTTCTAACTTGATTTCCGAACATCTATATTTTAGCATAAAAATGGATTCAAGTAAAATAGAAAAGAAGAGCGTTAAAAACTTGACATGATAGTAAAGAAAGTAAACTGAAAAGATTTTATTTAATGATTTTATCGCACCCCACTATAAGTAATATTAAAGTGAAATTGCTTGTTTTGTAAAACAAGGTGAAATGTTTAAAAATAATCAAAGCAATTCATGCAAGTGTTTCTTGGAAGCTGAATTTGAAGTTTGAGAACATTTTACGTTTTTTTTTTAAACAAATTGCTTCATGAGAAATTTCTGAAATTCATATCGATGCAAAAATACAACTACTCGTACATACAAAGTTCAAAATATGTTTGTAAGAAATCGAAATAGAATTGCCTCATAATAAGGCACTTAAGGTATAAGAGCATGTTTCAGATCTAGAGTGGTAGCATAAATGTGGAATAAAAATCAATTATTTATCGAGCTTCGATTGGGTAGTCAATGATCATATCATCTATCGAATTCAAGGCAGCATAAAAGCAGGAAAGAAATACGACAAACGAAACCGGCCGCTTGTAAAAAAAATTGAACTGAATTGGCGCATGTTTTTTCAAAAAATTATCTCTTGAAAATGAAAAAATTATACATTTTAATCATTTAGAGCACTTTTGATACAAAATAAAAAAAGGGCCTTGACGAAGGCTAATATGCGGGTCTCTGATCAAGAATGCAAGCCGGAATATATATGTACCCTACTCTAAAGATGACCGTCAACAGTCACGTGACATTGGTACCAAATCACATGGGCTTCAGAGAAAATCTACAATACTCTTAATCCCAATTCCTTCACTAAAATTAATCTGAAATAGAAAAAAAAATTACAACACTTGTATCGAACATTAACGTAATGGACAAACTGCAATAACGCTACAATAAAGAACAATTTATTTTAGTTAGTAAATAAACTTTTCACATATCATTTACATCATAATGATATCACGAATTTGTCAAGGGTCGCATTTTTTTCAGATTTGAAATAAATTGATTTTAAAGACGTTATTTGGTGTAGGCCAAAAAAAATAACTGAAATTAAGTCAAATATTTTCAAATTCTTAAATGTGAATTATTAAACCTTATTTTTAATGTTTAAATTTACTGCGTTTCATTTAAAATATTTTAATTATTTTTTTTTATAAAATATTGCCGAAAATATCCGCACATAGAACTCAGTAAGTTCAAAAATCGCAACTTTGGTATAAATTACACATGTGTGCCGAGATGCGAGGCAAAGTAACGTCCAGTTTAAGAGTACAAAGAAGACACAAACCATTCCATTTTTATAAATTTAGAATGTCCTATTTATTTTTATTGCATCGTGCTCGTGAAAGTAATGAATCTCCCGTTGCTAAAATGAGAGATTGGCAACTTTATCTAGCACGATGCAACTTGCTCAAAAATAGCGCTTACTGAACAAAAAAAGTACTCTCATCTTTGTAAGACTCTTTTTTTTCAAGTAATCGAAAAAACCCAAAATCTCTAAATAAAACAAAATGTTTACCTTATAAAACTTTTGATGCTCCTTAAGAATTCCATCAAAAACTCAACAACTTTTTCAACAAAAAAAAACTGCACACGAAGCCTATGGTTGTAACAAGCACATGAGAAGTGTCTATCCATAATGTAGTAAATGTCAAAACATGGATATTTATTTGTACATATTTATCACACAGTTGGCAGACCACAGTCCCTTTTGACCACTTCTTCAAGTAAACCCATTTCTTTCAAGTTAGGAGAAAAATAGATAAAAAATGAATTCAGTTCTAGAAGAAGTTCTTTTAAGACGGTCGTGGTTAAAGGAAGTTTTGGAATTGAATTGTCAACGGATTCCTTTTCATTCTTTCCCTTTGAGTAACAGAAGAGTTTGTCCAAGAACTATTTCAATGCAAGAATATTTCCGAGAATAGAGATATTTTACTATGTTGGATTGATATAACTGCTCTCATAACTGTGAAAAATAAGTTGTATAAAAAACTTTAAGGTGCATGTACAATTTTGCAGTTCGGTAATTAGTTATGAAAAAAATAAGGTACAAAGTTTACTTGCTTTGTATATTTTTATTTAGAAATATGGTCTATATGTTTTTACAATATAAATGTTACCTTAACTAAGTTTTGTAAGGTAATTCAGAATATATTTGAGTTATAAAATGCAGATCCCGTATGTGTTGAAGTAAAATGTGATGGAAACAGTATTTCAAACAAGTTTCCAAACAGGTTATTTATTGCTAATGCATACTTTTTTTCCTACAGTATGGTACGATTATATATCCAAGTATGAAACTAAAAATCCACAAATAGATCAAATTGTATTTTTTGCAGTAGCTAAGTACCTAAACAAAACGTTTACATTGCAAAATTTTACACTGGTTAAGAAAAGAAAGATTATACCGAAGGCATTTAAGTATTCCAAATTGCCCACTCAAGTCACCCATGCAACCATTAAATGGCTAATTTAGTGATGCTCATCCTAAAATTATAGAAAAATATCGATTTTAAACAACTTACTCTAGTAATTATTCGTAAGATAGTCAAGAAGCCATACAACTATCTGTTCGAACTAAATTTTCATTAACTTTTCATTAACTAAATATTAAATATATGAATATGAATTTTTATAATGACAATTGTAGTCGATTGTTTCATAAAGCTTTGTCAAAATGACATTGTGAACAAACGAAATTTCGGTTGAGTCGAAATGTGCACTTCGACATGTAGCACAGCTACACAATTCTGCAGACTCTGTTTATTTATCCAAGTAGGAATAATGTTTCTTTTCGTTATTGAATACCAAAGAAAGATAATGGTTCGATTTTTGTATCAAATTTTTCTCCAGGACATTAAGCAAAAAGTCCATTCTTTTTTTTTACCGAGACGCAAATGATAGAAATATATACTGAAATACGGATTAATGTCGTACGTTTTCTAAAACTGCAATCCATTAAAATATCGTTATTATTAAAATAAGATAGATATTCCTATATTTAAGGATTTTGATCGATAGCTTCCGATGAAAGATTATCCAACTTTACTCATTTTCCACAGCAGCGAAGGCATACATGTATTTATATAACAAAATCTCCATTTCGGATTTTCGACCCCCCTTTTGCAATTCTTTCACTTTCTTATATTTTATTTAAGGCAATTGAAAATGAAAAATTAAAGTGATTATTATCCCTAAGAAGAGGGGTAATCAGTCGAAGTTCATGGTCTTTCTTTCCATTACAATGGTGCTCTTAATTTAAATTCAGTGACGTGATATTGGATTCGCCATTAGCCCTCAGCCTAATTCTCTAGAACCGTCAAAAAAATTCGATAAGTATACCTCTAATGCAAATTAATCTTTACAAGCCTTACTTATATTTGCAATTGTAACAAATAAAATTATTAGTTTATGAAATTAATTATTAACCCTCTGATGAATAAGCAAATTGACTGAAGTGTTAAGCATTTACATTCTGCAATAAAAATAACTTACTTTTTTTTTAACTAAATCACTTATTTTATTGTTTTTAATTATATTTCTGTAGCTGATATAATAACTCCTAAATACTCCACATTTTAAAATTTAGTAAAATTTTCAAAAATACAAAAATTTTATTTTTTGCTAAAACTGACATTTGTTTATACGTTTGTATCCGTCAGTTGGTTAAAAACTCACAGCACCGACTTAACTTCCAAGCTTACAACGCCCTATAACAAATCAACTCAGAAATCCAACCCCCTTCCCTTGCAATCAAATTACTGGCACCGGATAATGCGAATAATATGGACACGTGTTCCTTTTACAGGATATATTCCTCGAAATCTTTAACAAACGGACAACTTGAGGCATGAGCTCGTTTTGCATCCGTGATCACAAATCTCCGGATTAGGTTCATAATTACGGTGTAAGGCTAGTTTAAATTTAAACAGCAAATGGACAGATGCCGACGCCTTGGGAGTAAGTTTTAGAAATACGAAGGGATCAACCTGTCGCAATCAGCTGAAATGTGCCGGGTAACAGACACTGATGTTAATGAATTCCACGTACAGTGGGGTGAATTAGATACCATAATTTAATGTGTCCGTTGATTCGTAATTTAGTATGGGTGAAAATGGTCTGTCCTAAATTAATCACGTAATTAATGGGCAAAATTTAATATGTAGTGGAGGTATGTAATAATTGATTTACAGGCTTATAGAAGTAGATGTAGTGAAATTTAAAGATACATTTGTAAAAGCTCAAATTTAGTTTGATAAATAATGTAAGATTCAAAAAGAGTGCAGTTAAAAAAAAATAACTGGAGTTTAAGTTTCAAAAAGTAACTACCGTAGGGGAAGCATTTGCACATTTCCAATGATCGTTCCTATTTGAAGAGTACACGGGAAAAACCATTTGATTTTGCTGAGAAGTTTTTTTAGCAGGCCACTTTGGCGATGATAGCGAGTGATCACCTAAACTTGTGTAAGGAAACCAGTTAATACCATAGAGATCATAGTTAAAGTAATAGTGACAGATCACGTGACCTCCAATGCTAAAGACGGGACGCGCAGTTAATGAAGCCCCAATGAAGCCTTTGTTGGTCACGTGATCTACCACTCTAATACTTTAACTACTATATCGGTGGTTCCTAGCCACCAAGATTCAGGCGATTGACGATCCCGGCGATTGGACCAAGCGAAGAAGAGAGAAACCGATTTTCTGCCGCCAATGTCCGCCAAGTAGACAATTGAGGGCGTCCGCCAAATAAATCAATCTGTTCTCCCCATGTAAACTTCATTTTCAATTATATATTATATACAATTGGCAATGTTTACCTGTAAAATTGTAAATAAAAATATTTTTTAATATTTATTAAAATTAGTTTCTATAAAATAGTCTATTCATACATAAAATATGTATTGAAAAATTCTTTTTAACATGCAAAGCATGATTTATAGATCTGTGTAATAATAAAAGAATCCAATGTCCAACCTTATTTTGCAGCAAATCTAGATTTTTTTTTTGCTCAAGAAACATTTGAACAGGAGAAACTATGCAGTCCTCAAGGATTTTGAGACATTTTGAAGTGTCCCCACATCCCATAAAAAACACAAAAGAACTTTAGTGCTCCATATAAAAATGCTGGAGAGTTACAACGTCAATCGTTATTGAACATTTGTTCACTTGTTGGGATAGGGAATGTACCGCAATAGCAAAACTCATCCACCTTTATCCTTACATAAAATATTGTATTCCTCTATTCTTTATTTTGTCAGGAAAAATACACTAAATTCCCAGAAGACCTACAAGCTGATCCCACGTTTTAATCCAAAAGTACAAAATTCTGAGAGGTCTAAATATTATATTTTTATTCTGTGGCTTCGTTTTACGAGTAATGAAAAATAAATATTTTTAATGATTCTTTTAAGTTCATGTTTGCAGCTTCATGTTTGAACATTTTATTTATGAAGAGATATTTTGCATACTGTACGGTAAACCGTAACGCTAACCCAAACCTTAAACCTCTCGCCCAATCAGAAAGCGCGTAGATATCTCTACTAGCTATCTGATTGGTCGAGAGGTTTAAGGTTTGGGTAAGCGTTACGGTTTACCTTACTGTTTGCAAAATCTATCCAATATATAAATCAAAGTAGCATAATATTTTTGAATGTTGGTTAAATGTAATATTGAAAAGTAGTCCCTCAGTTGCGCTTATTTACCCTGTATTGCTAAATGTTTGAGGAATTGCCATCTTCTAACCCCGTGTGTGAACAAGAAATTTTCACAATTTTACTTTGTATAACTTGTGTAAATATTGTCCGATTTATGCGTGTTAACATGCGTGTATATTTTTTTATGTTCTGTCGAAGCTTGAGTGTTTAACTCATTGATTGTATGTTGTCCTCCAATAATTTTTTTAACGGATTTTATAGCATGAGTTTTACCTTTATTGCTGAAACCCATAACTTGACATAGGATGGCAGCAGGGTTTCTTCAAATATAGATATTAGGTTTCCATAAATATCTGAGTAAGTCTAGTGAAATAGTGAGGAAAAGGAAACCAACATGTCTAATAGTGGGCAAAGCAATCATATGGAATGGATCACGATAGGTTTAGGGCTTCCTCTACTAGGATTTCCCCATTTACTATCTACTCGAATTCTAATAAATGGGCCAGAGTGTCTCCTTCTACAACCTTTAAAACCATAAATAAATAACAGATTCCCTTTTTTAAAAAAACTTCAAAACAATATAAAAACAAGTAAAATCACATATTGCAAACTGACATTGGTACCATGGTTGTAAAAATTACGATTCTAACCAATACAGTCTAGAAATCTTTAACCTTTTCCCAAAATGGGGCACATATAGCTATGCAAGAAAAAATGTTTTAGTAGAATTGACATTTTATAGTTCCAAGAATAGTATCGCAGCATCTTCGTTTCTATGACGACAGAAACTGCTCTTTGGAAACATATCCGGCCATCAATGATTCACTTCCCTTTTGCTTTTTTGCAATTTCAAAAATATGATACAGAAATCGACGAATAGATTTCTTTTTCTTAGGGGTTCAATAAATACACCATGTCGAGTTCATCAGGTTGATATGCTACTTTTAAAACGCATTCCTGAAAAATACACCTGTATGTGTGAAATTTATAAATTATCGTGTCTGTCCTGAATATGCCTCGAGTAACTTTATGCAACAGAAAATTCGTATAAAGTTTGGCTATTTATAACACGCATTTTGTGCTGAAGTATCCTGAAATAAGTTATGTCGCAAGAAAAATGTTTCACGTTTGTGGCCGAGAAATTCAATGGTATTTTTTGCTTTGGATCAATTTTATTTGTTTTATATAAAAAATGTCAGTATTTATGTACACATTTTAAAAGCTTTTATCTAAAATAACTTCAAAACTTAATGAAAATATTTTAATCTAAATTGCTATATTTTCCTTTTACGATGAAATCTGCTTACCTAAAATCTTATTTTAACAGTAAATTTAAGGCAAAGGTAATATACACTCAGGTTTATACTCAGTGATAAAGCAAGTTGAAATATTTGTCCATAAATAATTATCATTCGTATTCATATCCTCAATTAAGAAGTATCGCAAAAAGAATTATTGCAAAACTTACCAAGGAGAAAAAAATGATAATTTTAAGAGGTTGAGAAGAAATTTTATTCAATAAAGTTTTGAGTACTGAATCTTTAAAATGATAACTGAATTGTAAAGGTATCTTTTTTGAATGAAATGAATTATAATTAGTTTCTTTCAAGAAAATATGCATAAATTTAGAATTAGTTCTTTTGAATTCTGTATATTATGCATCTTAAACAGCTACCATAAAAAATATTCATAAAATTCACAAGCCAACTAATAATTTGATATATTTTAATAGCAGATTTTCTCATTTGATGAACAATCCTGTACTCAGAATATTATATCTTTTTTTAATCAAAATTCTCATTTCAATGAAACTATTTTTATCGTTAAAATATCAATTAGCGTCATATTTTACATTTAATAATTTAGTAGAATAAGTTATTTCTTAAGACTAGGCTAAATGCTAAAGCTACAAAAGCTATACATAAGCACATTTAACTCCTGGATAAAGTAAATTGTATTGAGCGCCAAAATTTAGTGTATTGCTAAATATTTCCAAAATCAACTAAAATGAATTGCTTGGGATTACTTTAGTCGCGAGATATTACATTGTCACTAAGCTATTGAAATGCAACCTTTTCAGCCAACTATTGAAGATATGGAGTTAATTGAATACAAGATGGTACAATTTTAAACTAAATTGGATTAACTTAAAAAATCAGATTGGTTTACAGCAGTTAAAGAATTTAGGATAAACCGTAGTTTTAAGGCAAGTAACCTATTCAGAGTCTAATATTAAAACTAATTTGCTAATACAATATTAAAAATCTAAAACTTCTACTTCCATTACTACCTAAAAGCTTACCATAGAAACATTGCAACGTTTTAATTCGAATAGTTTTATTTTATGCTAAACATAGTAATTACATTCATGTTTTAAGACACGGTAATGAGAGGTATTTGGTGAATGCATTTTTATTGAATACTAACTTCAGAATACATAACTACAAGTAACATTTATTACAAGCAACGACATCTATTACAAGCAACTACATTTATTACAATATTATTCACAATTAGAACAATCAAACTACATGGTGAAAAATTTCTCATTTTATATACATTGAAGCAAGAACAGCAAGTTTTACTTTACCACACAGTAACAAAAACTAAAGTTTTACGATTTGACATGCAGCACCTATAATAAAAGTTCGTCCAGACAGAACACAAAACCTTATCCAAACCTCCCAATCGAGATGCATCTCTGAAACCACCTTTCATCGGATACCCACCGAGTCATAGCAAGCACTAAAATTCTGTACAAGACTGATTAAGGTAGAAAAATTTAACCTACCCTTACCTATTACTCCGATCTCCAAAACCTTGGTGTGATCTCCTGTAGACGACTCAGACAAATTAAACATAAAACAAGAGATTCAATTCAAAGATACAAGTTCCTTTTACTATAAAAACCCAAGAAAAACGTTTTTATATATACATACAACTGAAATGCTCACTTCACTTGCATGATAAAATGATAAGAGTCATAAAATATTCCAAAGCACAACATTTCAATAGGTGGTACCCCCTATTGAAATATCATGAACCACTAGAATTCCATCCTTAAAATTTAGTTTTACAATCAAAAATGCAACTAATACCAATACAACTTAATAGCTAGACAAAACAATTACTATAAACATGCCCAACACAGTTATGGGCATTTACATCCAACACCTAAAAGATACTTGCATTATTCAACTCTAATTTTCGAAACGCTTTAAATTAGACCACAGTATAATTCTTAAGGAATAAGTTTTGTCAATCGTTGCTGCTTAAGAAATAAAATCAAAAGAGTCCATTTTAACTTTTCACTGCACTTTCTATCTTTTTAAAGAAACTGTCAGCCGATTAAAGCAATCACCCAGACAGTTGAAAATCGGAGCATTTAAGTTTTTAGTTACTTCGTAAATTAATAGTGAAGTTATGTATTTTACCGTTCTGTAATATGTATCTCTTGTCCGATCATCTGCCAGATTGTTGTTTGTTTCCCTTTTGTGTGGGTGTAATTTGAAATATTATTTTTAATTTTCCTTAATAATGTTGATTGTTTAATTTTATGTGTTTTCTGGAAGGGCCGGGGGGGCCCCTTGACAAACAGTATATTTCAGTGTTTGAAATAAAAAGTTTCTACAAGTTCTTGCAGAAGTTAAAACCCAATTACAGTACTTAGAAATGATTTCATTTAGGTGTACAAATCAACAAAAGACTGAAAATACAGAATTTCTTAACGGTAATAACTTTTAAACTATAATCTTACAAGTTTCGTGAAATTCCATACCAAATCAACTCGACCTAAAAATGATTGACATTGTAATTTGAACAAAGCGACGATACTATTACAAGACTAGTTTTAATAAAATGAATTTGAATGCTGGACAAGTAATTCGGATTAACTGGTAGTTCCTCTTCCCATTGTAGTATTAAAAGGCCAGAATTTTGAGAAACTGCAAAAGATTTAATCAATTGTCATAAAAACTTCACACCCCAAACCACTTAAATTACTAGATTTCACTTAAAGTATTACCAATTCAATAGACCGCTGCCATTTTAGAAATTTTCAGACCCTAATCAAATCCTAAATATACAAGTATAATTCGGTAGTATTAGTAACTATTTTTCTGTATATTCAGGTTCAATACTGGTATTTCTTCTAGCTATATTCGAGCGTGACGAGCCAAATTTCTTGAGTAATCCAAAAGCTGAAGCAAAAGACGAAATATTTTTAAATAGTAAAGTTTGTAAACGTAGGTTCGAAGGCCTCTTGTGAGAATATAGTCTCCGTTACCAAGGGTTGATCTAGAAGACTTCAAATTTGCAGGGGGGAAAATTTGAACTAGGTTTGCATCATAAACCAAATCATTATTTTACAAGATCTCGGGTACAGCGCATCAACTACTTGAAGCTTAGATAACAGGAGTTTAATTTCGTATACTGTCACAACCAGTGTCGAAGAAGGGAATTAATTCGGCTTCAAACTAACAAGCCACTGCCGGTTGATACGTGCAAACTTAAATCATGCAATATTTGGCAACTTATGTATCCCCTAACAGTTAAACCTTTGCATTCTTAACATCGTTTAAGGTTGGAAGTGGTCAGTTAAAATGAACAAATTTATTAATTTTTGTGGGGAGGAGGTCTTCAAGTACAGAAATTAAGGGAAATTTTCCATGCACGCGCATAAGTTTAATCGGGTCTTTTCCGTCGATGTCAAAGTAATTTAGAGGTTTTACCGAGCCGAAATAATTAATAACTTTAGTTTTTAAAATGTGCAATAGAATGTGTCAACCAGTTACTTAAAATAACAGCTTAGATTTAATGCGCGCCAATGGAAATGTATTGGGCATTCAGTTACTATTGTTTAGGTTGTGACATTTAACCGGCCGACGGTTATTGCCCACCTGAATTGGAAAGGGGGAAGTATAGTGTTAAAACGTAATAACGGGAAATCAGTTTACATTTTACAGCTGCAAAAGCATGAAAGTCCAACCATTTAAAATCATAACTGCTATTCTGCTAATCACTAGCCCTGATAGCAGATCTACTTGCCTAGTTCAATTATAACCCATTGCTACATAAATATATAAATTAGCGTATTCGATTGATTTGGTCACACCAAGCACCGAAGGAATCTGCACACTGACAAGCTTGTAGTACAGATCTTTCTTTAGCAACACAATTTAAAAAATAAAATTCAAGTACAGTTGTTATTAACTATTATCATAGAAACGTTCACCTTTTAGTCTAAATTAGCCAAATGTCATTAATCAAAAATTAGGGTGCCCTGAGCGGTGAATTCGTAGGACTTTCTAATCTCTCCACCCAGAAAAAAAATTACAATTTCACCAATTTGAGTTATTACACGTACTTTTTTTGCAAACTTTATATGGATCAAGAGCCAAATTTGGTTAACAATCTTATAGTTGGTTGCTAAATATGCGATTTTCAGTCACTAGGTTAATTTAATGTCTTAGAGCTACAAATCCAATTTTACGTTAAAACCGTAATTGCATAAAACATTTTCAACCCATCCAAATAAACAATAATTTACAATTTAAATTTTATAAAATATCAGTTACCCTTCACTCCACTATCAACCTGATATCAGGACTAACTCTTGATGTGTGATGCGTAGCTCAAGAATGACTAAACTAATACGTAGATTATTAAAAACAGAAGTTGTTACATAGTCTTCCAATTAAATTTAGTTCCGCTCATTTTACTTCTACCATATTATTAAACGATGACTATCCAACACTTCAAATTAGCTTGCTACATTTCTTTACCAATTTCTTTATACTTTAAAAGCTGAATAGTTAGTTATTTTATTTGCTTGAAATAGTCATTGGCACTAGTCTTATTAATATTTAAACAAACGCGCGCATTTGGTCACTGTACTTTTTAGCATACGTTTACAAAGGAATTTTGCAATTGGCAATTCTTTTCCATTTGAAATAAAATATATTACACTATATAAACCACTCTATAGTCCAGTCATATTAGATTAAGATTTGATTTAAAGCTGCAGGAAAATTAACTATCAGTTACTTTGCATTTGGAGACTCAAGTGCGAAGGGGTTTTCGAATGCAACATCCTCGAGCGTTCGCAAAGGCTTTGAATTGCCTTCGAACGCGAAAGCTACTTGCCGCGGCATAGAAAAAAATACGACCTAGAACACTCGATTTTGCCGCAAACTAAAACCTTGCGCAAACTTGAGGCTGCTTTTTGTTCAATGAGAAGCACATTAACATATTGAGCGCATGCATATAAACCACCCAAATTGCTCAAATTCGAAAAGTGAAAATTAAGTCGTTTAAGTAGTAATCTCTAGCAAATTCGATATTTACTTAAATATTTGTTCGTATATACGAATAGAATTCCACCATCATCTTTAGGGAGTAAACAAACCACAGAAATTAGTTTAAAGGGACATAACACAAAGTGTAAATTACAAAATTGATTATTTGTAAACTAATATAAATTGCATTATATCCAACTGTAGCTAGAGTTTAATGTTTAACTATTTTTGAAGATATTTACATTTTCTCATGTATTATTACAGATACGTTTGAGAAAGTTGAGGTAAACAAGCACCAATGACTATAAGCAACCTCTACTTAACGCTTACGTTTAATAGTATTTAAATCTAAAAGGCTGTACTTGAAAAACTTCTGGACATGCATCTACATAGTAATTTTGTTAGTTATTTAGCTTAATTTAACGCCAAGCAAAGACTAGTTTTCGCATTAAAAACAACTTTGTTTTATCATAAACTTGGAATTCATAGTTTAAGTTTCAACTGTCATAATTAAGAAATGTGGCGAAAATGATGCTTAGAGTGTTGGGGTAAAGTAAAACTAGTCGAAAGTTGGTTGAATTATGCCTGGCAACAGCTACAAAAGACCCAGGAAACATTGGATTTACCGCTGCGAAAGATGCTAGAGCCAACGCCAAAGAAACGATTTGGGGAGTAGGATAGATGTCTTATGCACCAGTAAAACGGAGATAATTAGCAGAACTGCGCAAGGGGTAGTGTTCGGGTAACATTAACTCTATAGCCACCTTAAAATTACACAATTCAATTCATTAAAAGTTTAACCCAAGTCTTACGATATCGTAACCTTCTGAAGGCGATACATTGTGCAATAACTATCAAGCGACTTAAAATGTGGGTCCAAATACATTTAGTGCAAAATAGGTGGCCCCGACGTAGATTTACCAAGTGCTTTTAGAAAAGTTTACCCAGCGTGACCAAATCAATGCAATTGTCATTCATAGTTAACTCAATATTTTAATTTTCTAAAATGCAAATTAGTTTGCTTTTAAACCCCCGAAACTTTAAATTTTTAAATCTTTGAACCAGTCTTAAGTTTCAAATGGTATTTTGTTAAATCAATTCGACTAGGCTAAGTCAAGTAAGTAACGTCCTGCGATAAGTTTAAGGGGTCTAAGGAGTCTTAAAAATGTGCAAAGAAGATACTACAAAGCATAGTCTGATCTTTCATGTCATTTTTTAACTACTCAATGTATAAGTACAATTTTTTTATATGTAATTCTACAAGATTTATTTAATATGAAACAAGTTTTAAAATTTATGAAACTTTAGCAAAAACTAAAATAAATGATATTAAACATGAAGGTACTTGAACACACTGTGATTAGGCTTGCGCGGCAAATTGTGAGGTCAAAATTGAAAAAATGAATAAAAAAATGACTTTATATTGTACAAATATGTACAAACAAAGACTTATACCTAAATTCTCAGCTCAATTTTAATTAGAAATTATTTTTTAAAAAATTTAAAATCAAAATTTTTTAATTTTTATTAATTTTTTTAGAAAAAATTTCTTAAAAAAATTTCTAATTAAAATTGAGCTGAGAATTTAGGTATAAGTCCTAGTTTGTACATATTTGTACAATATAGAGTCATTTTCTTGGTCATTTTTTCAATTTTGACCTCACAATTTGCCGCGCAAGCCTAATCACAGTGTGTTCAAGTACCGTCATGTTTAATATCATTTATTTTAGTTTTGGCTAAAGTTTCATAAATTTTAAAACTTGTTTTATAATAAATAAATCTTGTAGAATTACATATAAAAAAATTATACTCATTTATTGAGTAGTTAAAAAATTACAAGAGAGATCAAACTATGCTATGTAGTATCTTCTTTGCACATTTTTAAGACTCCTGTGACCCCTTAAACACACCCGACAGATTTAATCTAGCGGACCATTTGCCCAAACTTGGTAATTTAAATCCGGTATAAAGTTAACACTTCTCTACATACCATATAGTCAAGAAAAGAAGTCCCAACTTAGGCAACCGGCCTGATTAGTCTCAACAATGCGGGGATGTAGAGAATTTGCCATTTTTTTATATTGACCAGTTACTGTGATATGCATGTTCTCTTCGACGCAGTCATAACACGTCGTCCCAATACATTCTGCAAATGACTTCATAGCAGTTAGCCGAATAAGAAAAATTTATGGTTTGTTCGCATTTAACAGTAAATAGAATTTAACAAATCAAAGGATAGGATAATTTCGTTGCATAACTATTTAAGACTTATTTAAACCACGTTTTAGCCGCTTAAAATAACTGGCCGTGATTATAGGGAACTTTAGAATAGTCAATTTCGACAAGGTTCATTTAGAATAGAGTAAATGCCCCTGGCATATTTAAATATCTTCACCCATCTAAAAGAACTCGAAATTATTAAACCCCATTTACACAAACGATTGATAAAATTAATAGTGCTCAGCCTTCAAAGTTTACAAATTGTTACAGCACTTTATTCTGGGCTTTAAAAATACGCAATATTTAATACCATTAATAAATGTCCCCTTAAAAATTGTACTGTAAATACCTTATTAAATAAAAGACTGAACGCAACTGAATTTAGCAAATTTACCAGACTAAATGAGATAGCAAGTTTTTTGGTAATGTTAAAAATACATGAACTTTTAATTGTCTACTGTAACACATTTATATTCCAATAGGGGATGACAAACAATACACTTAAAACGTGAAAAATAACTTTGCAAAAACTTTTGCATTCCTAGGGATTTGTGGAAACTATTTTACTGTAATATTTTCGGGAATTTCAAGATAAGTTTTTTTTAAGTAAAACTATTACAGCCTTCAAGTTTTTACTTATTTTGCACTATATCGATAATGGTTTTTAAAAACTGGCATTAAGCGAGTGTTTGTTAAAATGAATAAATTCAGTGCTAAACTATTAACCGTTAATTAACAGTTAACTTACATTTATCTGCAGATAAGCAAACTTTTACATCGCTAGTAACTTTCAAAATTAAGGTTGGTATAAGAAATAATGCCCAATTACTTTGACCACTGTGCAATTTTGAACCAATGTCGTTTTATATATTGTTAAAGGACGTTACATGTCACTCGTGTTGCGAATTTACTCTGCCATAAACAATGCAATATTCCAAACACGCATTTGTAAAATATCAAGTCTCGTATCCAGTTCAAAATTTTTGTCCACGTGTAAAATTAAATAGGGTTAAGTTCATAAAATCTAGTGTTAGATAATTTTTAAATAACGGCCGACTAGTGTAGCTAAATGCAAGTGCACAACTGCAATATTTTACTTTACATTGAAGTCGGGTTCCTTAATTTAAAATCCATCATTTAATGTGCAGTCGTTTTAATTGGTAGCAGTACTAAAAATTAAAACGTTATTCGATAAAATGCATTGAAATTTGGGTATAACCTTACAAGTCAGTTTAACTTGAATTTTAAAACGCAATTGTCAAGAAAAAAAATCAAACTACAAGATTTGTAAAATCTGCATATTCATTGGTACTTATCGTCGCAAGTTACAATTGGCGCTAGTTTGAAGTTAGTTTTGCTGCATCCAAGAACATAGGGATTTTTTTTAATTAAAAATTCCAGCCTTTAGTATTTGAATATTGCGTTTTGTATGGTTTCAATAAGAGCAACGAATTAATTTGTTTGCCCTAAATCTTAAGTCGTAGCCATTTTAACTTGTTTTAGCAGGCCAAAAATATTTTAAGTGAGGATTTGGATAGCAACGTCCTCGAGCGTTCGCAAAGGCTATGAATTGCCTTTGAACGCGAAAGCTACTGGCGCCAGAGAAAAAAATACGACCTAGAACACTCGATTTCGCCACTAACCAAAATCTTAGTTGCATCTTCGAGTACAGTTTTCAGTATGGACATTCTAACCCAAGTTCGAGAATCGTTAACCATTCTAGCAAGTTCAAGAAGTTACGAAGAATCAATTTAAGATAAATTTCTAACATGTTTACTCCCAAAATACTGTATAATTGCGCAGATCAGCCGATTTTGAACATCTAAAAGAATTGAATTTTAAACTTTTTTTTATTAAGTACCATTTAACCGATTTAAGCTTTTCATTATCATTTGATCTTGCTACTAATGAATGTATATTTTGTTAACTAGTTTTCCGAGGACAAATATTTCACTGGAATTTAACATTTTTAGGAATTTTGAAGACTGATAAGTACCAAATGACTATTCTGCAGAGTTGATATTTCCTGCCAAAAAAACTTGGAAGTTATGAAGAGTAACAACTCTGAAGATATTGGGATAGTTCGAAAAACGTTTCACTAAAACCATCCTTTCTGTTCCATGGTTTTGATAGTAGAGTCGGTGACTTGAGAGCTATGATTAATCTTATCAGATCTTCGGAATTAAGCGTTTCAATTTAAATTAACATGCATTTTAAAACTTATTGGGAAGTTAACTGGTTAAGAAAGGAATACATTTTAATGACAAACTCTTCGGAATTTGATAACTTGATAGTTTACAAATGCGTTTATGATGAATACTTTGGGACGAAGAGATACTTCGAAATGGAATATTGCGATTTAAGTTGCCACTTTCGCGCAGTCCATTGGTTGAATGTGGTACGGATGCTTCGTGGCATCAAGAATTAAGTATTAAATAACTTCATTCCTATACAGGTTACACGGTAACCAAAGCTACGGAAGTGCTAAGCCGATTTTAAGAATTGTGTTTACGATTTAGGTTATAGCGCTATTGCGAGTTTGATACCCGAGTCCTGAATAAATCGGTACTTAATACAGATTACAAATGACCAAACCCCATTAAATTTTATCCATGTCAATTGCTTCCAATATTGAACAGCTGTTTCTGCTTGATTTAAGTCGCATTCGAGCTACACTTGGAGGGGGGGGGGGCACCTTAATTGCCAGCGGAAGTTTAGAAGTTTAACTCCGACGGCTCCGAGAATGATTGAATGCTTTAGTACGACCGCCGACTTTGGATTTTTACCCGTATTTATATAAATAACTACTCCGCTCTAGAGTTTATTCACTAAACTTTAATCCCACAGTGATATTATTCCTGCATACTTGATTAGATGATAAAAATAGAAGTTTAAGTTGGACTGATTCAAGTTAATTTACATTGTTTAAAACTAACTGTAAGCCAAGTCTAGTTCAGTCTTTCATTTAGAGTAGGTATCTACCCACATACTCTATGCAAAATATTGTACAACAGGGAATGATTAGCCAAAGAATGTTTAATCTCTTTAAGTTTTTACTTTAATACACAGATGCACCTAGCTTCTTTTAACCATTTTAACTTTAATAAAAGTGCGACAAGATTTAGTAGCTGATGCTAAAGTACCCAAGATCTCATGTTTATTTTACAAGTTGCTGTATCGTCCTCTTATATTGCATTTGAAGCCATGTGTAGTTGCTTCAAATGTTGTTAACAACATGTTAACTTTTAAAAGTTGGCAATACGCATTCGAAAACTAGATAAACAAGCTAAAATGATTCGATCCGAAGTTTAGGTTAACTGGGGTGCTTTATAATCGCCCTATTGAGGGAAATACTCTCATTTTAACAAACCAAACAGTAAGGGGAAATGCTAATTTTTTTTATTTCAAGTTTGACCTTCATAGGGAAAATAGGAATTTCATCTAAATATTTTAAATTGCTTAAGCGCAGTTATTTTTTTTGCTTTGAAAGTTAAAACAAAGCCAGACTGTTTATAAAGTTGAATTTTTGTTTAATGAAAAGCAAGATTCAAAAATTGAGCCCGTTGAGTTAAGTTATTAACAAGCAAGTTTAATGCGCAAGAGAATACAGTTGGGTTTAATCCTCGTCGCAATAGAGCTACTCGAGGGCTATTGAGGCAACGAGTTTACATTTTCCGAATTTTTCTTCAAAGGCTAGCAAGACTGAGAACTAGGTAAATTAAGACTTAATTTTGGTAAAATACAAGTTAAATAATAAGCAATAAGTAAATGTAGTGATGCTCAGTAAGCTTAAATAGTTAAGAATTGCCGAAGTAAAACCAGAAATGTCCCGGTAAAAACCCACTCTTAAATTTACCACGTACCTTCAATTATTTTATAAAATTAAGATACTAAGTCTTTAAAGTTTGATCTCATTTTATAGCTATTCAAGAACACAGGATTAAGGTATTATAACCCACATCTTCCCAATTCCAACTTGTTTTTTCATCTTTAACTAAATGTTTGGTTAAATAATGCAACTCAATATTTTTACCCATCCCTGAACACTAAGGGTACGAGTTCCAGAAATCCCCTACAGGTTTGGTTGAATACTAGTCTCGCCAGAGCCACGTTAAGGCTATTTGTGACAGGTTTCGTAATTTAAAACCAGTAAAGTGACGAAACACAATAGTAACCCACTACAAATATGATGCACCGACTTTCAGAAAGACTACTGCGTTGGATTGCTGGAAATTTCTTTCCAAATTATTGGCAGGCAGATTACTAATTTAAGCGTTTCGAAAATAAAAGTTAGAATAAGGGAGTACCTTTTACACACTGCAGTATAGAGGGACCGTCTTTAATCGTAGATCCAAGAGACGAAGGGTGGCGCAGACGTAGATCCAAGAGACTAAGGGTGGCGCAGACGTAGTACTTTCCACTTACGTGGCTTCTTTTTCCACAAAAATGGAGTCTATCCTTAAAAAGAAATTCAAATTTTATAACAAATAATTTTATTGGCAGACATTTGGTAACCAAATCCAGTAACCGTTGGTTTTAGAGTGCTAAAGATTTAAGAACTATCAAAAATACGCTACTCAAAAGAATTAGGGGAGCTCTTCGGGTACTTTTGTTTGCCCTTTCAGTTAAAAACTTTATTATGCTATGTCCACACTACGACAATAAAAATGACAAGATATTGCGCTAGCATGGAAATTCATATACAATTTGTACCATTCAAGGTAGGTGCGCTCGCATGCCTGACCAAGTTGTATATGCATTTCCATGCGCACGCAGTTTCTAGTCATTTTTATTGTCGTAGTGTGGACAGCATTATAGAAATCCAAAACTTGTAAAATAGATTATGCATCCAGAATGAAATAGATTAATATATTTCTTGTTTACGAACCAAAATTTAAGGGGGGGGGGGTATTTTTAATCATAATTTTTGAATAAATTACTACACTTCACCTAGCAGTGTTAATCTCTTGCACTATTAACAAGAGCATAAAGATTCAAGTTAGATTTGGAAAAGTCACGGTAGTATTGGTTCAAACACACTAGGCTAATTACATGATAGATTATCCTTTCTGCAGTGCAAGTCATTGTAAGACAAATTCTTACATTATACGAAAGTTAACGGGATAGCTTATCTACGATTTAAAACAAAATGAACCATGCATTATTAAATTTGATTAATTTCCAAGTAAAAAAACTTGCAAGGCTCCTTAAATTGCGACTTGCACTACAGTCTCAAAATATATTAGATTCTAGCGAAATAAATCGGATTTACTTACCAGAATAGGAAGCGAAGAAGGTAGCAGACAACAGCCAACGTAATGCAAAACCGGTGTCAGAGTCGAGATAACATCGCTCCAGAGCTATAAGTGGGGTATCCGTTGTCTGGCGAAGCATCAGCGACGTCTGGCTTCAATAACTGCGAATACTTAGTTTTGCTATACCTGCAACAAGAACAAGAACATTAGCTTCGTAGAATTTACGATTTTGTGAACTCTACAGAAGTTATTCCCCTAAAGTTTGAATTTTAATTCTTACCGAAACTGGTAATGCAGAAAGCATTCGGTTTAAACAGACGATCCGTGGTACTACGACGAGCAGTGGCGAGATCAGTCGAAGGAATACACACTATAGCACCGGCGAATATCCGACGAAGAACCTGTAACAGGAGCAAAAAAAGAACACTTAGCATCCAGGAATTAGCTTGGAGGGAAATTTTAGCATTTGATAATTTAAAAATGGGGAAGTATGAAGTTCACTACTCACCGTAATAGATAAAGCAGAAGTGTAGCCTGTATGTCCAGTTGAATCGAGCCACGTCGAAGACAGGCGAGTTGAATAAATGTCCCACGTCAGCTCTACGCGAAGGAGGCTATTGGCGAGAATAAAAGAATTCCATTAGCAAACTAGATACTTTATTGTATTCATACTTAGTTTACTTGCAATCTGCCACTTAATTAAAATATTAAAGTTCGGAATAGCAAATTGTTGAAAGTGCCAAACCTTAATACACAATTTAAATTTATTTACAGTGGTTTCGAAGACACTAACTTATGGAACTTTGAACTTAATAGCCAACCATAAGAGCAAGCCATAAGCAACCATTTAAACCCAAGCTTTGAGCCAACTAACTCAATTTGAGGGTTCAAAGTTCGAATTAGTTAAAAAAAAAATTACAGTCAGAAGACTTTAAAAATATTTCAAAATCGAGATACAAGCATCACAGAAAGAGATGTATTTTATTTTTAAACTTACCAAGAGCAACGTCAACATCGAAGAAAGGCTCAAGCCACTGAACACGATTTGTTTTGTGGCACCACATCAGCAGCTGGCGAAACCTGTAAAACAAAAAACCATTAAACTTATAATTCTTTAATAATAACCACACATTAAAGATATCACAACACGACTAGTAATGAACTCGTCAGTTTTTACCTTCATTTCAGATTTAAGTTAGAGAATCGGAATGCAAATAGTTAATACATCACAATAACGCAACCCGGTTTATATACCAAAGTGTCGAGTTATACGCTGACCCAACAATAGTTATTCAACTGAATATTGGGCCACTTCATTAGACAAAAATTCGAATACAATCGACTAAATTAGTTGCTTAGTTAATCTTACTTTATCTGCAAAACTAAACGCAATAGAAAGAGGCTAAAAACTACGACTCACAATCTGTAACTAATAGCTAAGTTTTCAACGCATTCTAAAAAGAATAGAGAAAAAAATAGCTACAATACCTAAGTTTAGCCGCTAACTTTTAAATTCCACAAAACCATGAAAACTCGATATGGTGTGAAATCCCGAATAACATGTTCGAAGGCTCATCTTACTTTTATAACAATTTTATCATCCCTCCTTTTTCAATTATTGGCTATCTCAGAAACGGTGGCACAGTACGTAAGGCAAAATTTGCATAACTCAGAAACTGAAGCATATATAGCCCAATCTACACATCAACGAAATTCATTTTTCAAATTTTGGTTGTTTGCGGTGTCGCACTAGAACTGATTTTTGTTGAACTACGTGGCAATAGAGCAATTACCAATCTGAAAAAGAGTCTTACCAGAGGAAAATCATGTGACTGTGGTTCTAAATTACGAAGCGTAATTGATTGTGTTCTTTCGGACACTAAGCTGCTGCAGAAGTATAATATTTTATTATCGATACCAGTTCACCATGGGCACAGGTTCCTGGAGAAAATTTCCCTCCCCTTCAGGGACATGTTTAAATTGTGGAGGTGGCGACAGATGGCAACATCTGTCATATGTGTTTGTGTGTGTCTTGTGTTGACCTACTTGACGATGGTTTATAAGCGGGTCCTTGCGACCAAGCACACAAGCCTGAAAATATATGTCATCCAATCCAAATCCAAGCCAAATATTATTTTGCATATCAATACAAAATTGGCCCAGGGTGTCTACTAGAAAACCTAGAATGCCTGGAAAAGTCAGATAATATTTTGGACTGAAATTGTCAAATTTTGATTTAGTCGTGGGATTTTTTTTCTGTTTTAAAATATATAACTCTATATAATATAAAATAGTAATTGTCGAACACTTAAAAGCCACGTGACTTACGCGGCTTCAGCCAATCAGAAACGTCAGAAAAGCTGAAAGTAAGTGTTGCGGTGTGCTTGTTTTGTGCCGGGTCTGCTTCAGGTTGCATCCCGTTGCTTTGGTAGAGATCGTTGCTTAGCGCTAGAACACGTGAAGCCCTGGAGCAGTTCCACGAAAACTAGCTTAGTTTTCAAATGTTGGCATCGGTCTTGAGTTTCCGGCCATGCATCGTAAAAACAGCCGAAGCCGATGCATCTTCCCATTTTCGTCTTGCGCACTCTCCCCGCTGGTCGGGACTTTTTAACAAAATTATCTTAGTCTTGCATGTTTGTTTGCGGAGCAAACAAAAAAGATTTGCGTTACAATTCTCAGGGGTTGGCGAGCGGTAGCAGAGACACAACATAGAGTGGACTGCGCATTGCAAACCTAAAGTGTCCTAAACATCTAACTTACACAGTCACATGACTGTGTCGCGTTTGGCTCGCATCTATGGCGAGTTTACCATTTGGCGAGTTTTTCCACAACGACCTGAACACAGAGGCCGACAATCTAATGTTATGATAAAGAAGCTTGGAAAGGAGCAAGGATGAGTCGCTAGTATTTTAAGATCCTCTTAAGATTATTTCTTTGATTTTGTGCGTCTATTTAAGATTACTTGAACAATTGAATGTGGACTCTTTATTAAAAATTAATTTAAAAGAACATTAGTAGGTTTATGTAGAGTGTTGCTGTAATATAAGTTCGTATTGACATGGTGAATATTTTCTGCCGTCTCTATAACTTTCGTTCTAACGGTCCGATTTAAAAAAAAAATGAAATATATATTTTTTTAAATATTGCTTCTTCCTTTATTTTAAAAAAAATCAAATATATATATTTTGAAATATTGCTTCTTCCTTTATTTCACCTGGAATAAATCAACCTTCTAAAACACATCAACATATTCCAAATTCAACAAATTCTCTGCTTTTTAAATATAAATAACTAAAAAACTACGATTGCAAAAACAGGTTTCGTTTTGACCAAATTGTAAAAAAAATATTCTACTTCTAAGTTGTCAATGTTCAGACCATTAATTTAATTGACTTGGCCCAAAATATTTTTTATAATTAGAGTTCTAACAACGTTGATTTAATCATGAATATGATTCTTCAGTATAAAAGAGCTTTTAGAATAAATTCCCTCGATAGAAATTATAGTTTATGACGAACACACAATTACTAAAAGTATGCAGAACTAAATAAATTTTACCCGTGAAAGTGTGACTAATCCTTTTTTATACCCCTCTTTACAATTAGGAATTCACAAGCATTTGGCATCTTGCACAAAACGTTACTGAAATAAGAGTACAACATTCACGATTGTTAACATGCTCAGAGATTAAAAGAATGTAATTAAATATTTATTATTTAAGCCAAAAGATAAAAATTCCAACAATGCTCAAAAATCGTCTGCAAAAACATTAAAAAAAAATTCAAGCTGCCGTGATTGGTAGAAACCCACGTGACATGGATATTGATGGTAGTCTCCACTTCGGTTTGCTAGCTGAAATTCAGGTCTTGCGACAATTTGGAATAGTTCGTAACGAAACGGTAGCGTTAAGTTGCCATATGTAGCAACCTTTCCCCTCTTGGCGATTTATGATGTTTAGGACATAATGCTAATCTGCAAGGGATAGCGGTTTTTTAGAAAAAACTGGTTTTCCATTTTCCATCGGTTTTTCCCTAAAAAAACGGTTTTCGGTACCGTAGGGCCTCATACAAAAAAACCGTTTTCTCAATCAAAACCGGGACCACCGGTTTTTTGAAAACCGGTTTTGGTTTTCCATCCCTAAGCTGCTTTACTATGAATGCGCAGTCCACTCTATGTTATGTCTCTGAGCGGTAGCGAGCAGGGGCTTTGGCCCTGGGATTTATATAAAAATTAAAAATCTGCTACATTTCTCCGGCTGTATTGAATATTTTTACAATCGATTTTTTTATATGATACATGTAGCTGTTGCAGTTCTCTATTTTCCCTTTTTTTTTAAATCGGTTAAAATATTTTTTTTGATTATTCATAAATAGCTTCCGGCTTGTGTGCTTGATCAGAGACCCGCTTATAGTATAAGCCTTCCGTCAAGTAAAACATACGCAGAAAAAACTACTGTCACAGAGAAAGGAAAGTACATACAGGATCAAGGCGGGTATTGGACCCGCAACCGTAAAAGTGCGCAGACTGCTAGCGTAATTGTCCAAACCACTCGGCCATCCGGGCCCCATTGTTACTATAAGACTACCGTACTTGAAGAGTACACGGGAAAAACATTGATTTTGCAGAGAAGTTTCCTTAGTAGGCCACTTTGGCGATGATAGCGAGTGATCGCCTAAACTCGTGTAAGGAAACCAGTTCCATAGATATCATAGTTAAAGTAATAGAGTGGCAGATCACGTGACCTCCAATGCTAACGACGGGGCGCGCAAGGAGCTGCCAGACTAGCCTCAATGAAGTCAGTGCTGTAGGTCACGTGATATGCCACGCTAACACTTCAACTACTATCTCTGTGGTTCCTAGCTACCAAGATTGAGGCGATTGGCTATCCCAACGCGTGGACCAAGCGAAGAAGAAAGAGAGAAGCCGGTTTTCTGCCGCCAAGCAGACAATTGTGGACGTCCTCCTAATAAATCAATCGGTTATTCCCGTGTACTCTTCATTTAGGATAAGACAAATTTTTAAACGAGAAAAATATTGAAATACGCTATCCAAACACATTTCGTCTGGAACCAGTTCAACGACTCTCGTCATTTTGCAACTTATTTTTAAACTACGATTTGGTGGAAAGCATATTCAAAAAATAGCCCCGGTGTCCTCTACTTAATTTACTTATTAAAAATTTATTTAAAGGAATATTAATATGTCTGTTGACTTTATCTTAAATCGAAACCATCCTTTCTTACAGATTTATTTTATTTCACTGCGAGAAATATATCAGCTATACTGGCGTTTACCAGGATATGATAGGGGCTGGGGAGCCCAGTCGGTTAGGCACTCGTCTAGCATGCGAAAGGTCTCAGGTTCGGGTCCGGGCATCGCCAAAATAACTGCCGATCTATAAACGGCCCGTGCAGCCGAAAATGTCTGACAAATAATGCCCATGTCAGGAAGTGCAAGTTTAAATATCCTTCAAAGTCCTAACGTTACATACGATGTCGCCCTTAACGTTTGCGTTGGGTGCTTCTTCTGGTGCCGGCTCGTCACTTGACTGTGGTTCTAAAATACGACGCCCGTCGCCAATAGCCCTCGTGTAGCTCTAGTGCGACGATAATTTAAACCTAACCTAACCAGGATATGACGCCAGCTAAACTTTATATGTTTCAGTCTCTGTGATTTTTAAAAGAAACAATAATTGAAAAGAAAAGAATACCTCTAACTAGGTGGAGGGTAATTGTGGAATTTAACTAGCAGAGACTTGAGACTAGTTTGCAGAAGAGGAGTATAGCTTAGAAAATAAAGAATTAATACTAGATCCTTAATGTTAGAAAAGCAAGAAAAAAATTTTGTGTTTAAAATATAGTGGCTTGCAATTCAAAATGCTAGGATAGCATGACGATATTCAACACAATTCAAAAGAATTCCAATTTGAAAGAGTGTAAAATGACATCACCTTAATTAAAATTTGGATGGGCAACTGACAACGTTTACCATAACTGAGAGTTTTCTAAAAATAAAATGAGCTAACTGTAGCAGGGTGCTTAACTGTCTCATTCCAGAGTAAAAGTACATTACAATTGTAAATAGACACCTCGCTCAAATATATTGCTTTCTCTCTATCACCCTTTCTATTACTAAACATCAATTCCTTAGCTCCTAATTCATGGAAGCGTAATCCGATCGCCCTTCTAACTCATACAGAGTGGAAGCGAGCTCATGTGTAATTCATGCTACTTCAAAGAGAAAAGTCTGTTAATATTCGATGCCACTTAGAGACGTATCCTATTCCTGGAGTCCCCGGACAGTCCTAGGAAAATAATGAAATTTTCTATTTGATTTCAATTAGATTGTGCTGTTTTTCGCTTTGTTTTATGGTTTGAAATGTCACAGTCAATATTTAAAAATACATGGAAATTTTTTAATTTGAAGGGACATGCTGTAGATGTACTATTTAAAAAAAACTGATAGTTTTATTCTGGTAAATAATTCTTAATTTCGTTATTAAAGATTTTGAGTTTCTTGACATACTACGTACAATCAAAATTGCATAACTAAATATTTTTGATTACTTTTAAAAGTTGGATCAAGGGTTTTTGTTTGAAATGCATTTCTAAACTAAATATTGTTATTAGGAAATTTTCTTAAAATTTTGATAGATTTTTTGGGGGAAAACACTAATTGAAAATCAAACTAATAAGAAATCATTAAAATCTTTTTGCGTTTTAAACTTACAAAGTACGACTGTAAATTTTAAGTAGCTATTTTTTAACAAATCTTCCTTGGAAATATTAAAATACGTCGATTTCATTTGTATGTCTTTACTGATATTTTAAATAATTTGCACTGATCAAAGTGTAGATTAGCTAGATTTTATAAATTCTAGTGAATGTAAAATGTTCATTTTTTTTGTTCGTGTAAATTATGCTTCAAAACATCTAATACATATTGCAATTAAAAAAACAATTTTTTACCGTAAGACAGAAGCGAATCTGTGTGTTATCAGTTAAAATAGAATCCATGTGAATTAAATTATTTCAAACACATATGCACATAAATTGGACAAATTAAGTGTGTTATTTCCTACTCATCAAGGAAGTACAACTAAACAAAAGTTCAGTAAAATTACTTCGTTTTTGGAGTTCAATTTAAAAACACAATATGACCAGCATTGTATCTTAACCAGGACACGATTTGTTTCCTGAAAACTTTGGAAACTGTTGACACTGCATCAGAAACACCTAAAACTAATTAAATGAAGTTTATATCCTTTGTCTGTATTGACTTGCTCTTTTAATGAGGAAAGTTTAAAACTGCAATTGAAATTGATTAAGAAAGTTTTCTGTCCATACAAAGCTAATTAGCACAGATTGAAGCAGGAGTTCGTCTAATGCAAAAGACTTTAGTATTTATGACATGGAAATGGATCATTTTTCACATAGTTTTGTTCAGGTGATCTGTTAAAATTGCTGCCTTAAAAAAATCATTGTTTAGGTTACTGCATAAATCATGGCAACTAATGTTTGATCCGAGTGCATGTAAAATCTATGGATTCGCATGTTGGTGGTCAGACATACCGCAGTTGACAAAATGACAATCAACATGGAAGTGCGCACTCTAGTAGGGAAGAAAATAAGCTTTACAGCCCATTACCACCCACTCTCCAAGAGACACACATAAAAAGGACGACACAAACACATAGACAAATAATAACATTTATTGACAAACACAAACATCCCTTCCTTACAGGGATTCGAACCCGAACACAGAAGCTCCAAAGGCTAGCTCCCTAACCATACCGCAGTTACCGTGCCTGCAGATTCTTTGGAGAAAATGCCCCTAACTTTCGGCCCATAAGTGTCTGACCTGACTTCTTTTCGGAGCAAAAGTCAGACTTCCATCCTCAAGGGTTCTCTAGGCCTTGTACAACGGAAGCTAATTATACCTTCCAATATTCCAGGCTATGCCTCGGAGGCACACAACAACACCTTATAATCTTAGCATTATTACATACCTTAAAAATTTTATTTAACATGGTTGGTAGACATATATTCAGGTTTGTGTGCTTGTTCACCGACCCGGCGGCTCAACGGTTAGGGAGCTAGCTTTTGGAGCTGTTGGGTTCGGGCCCGCTGAGGCATGTGTGTTTGTCAATCAATTTTGTTATTTGTCTATGTGTTTCTGTCGTCCTTCTTTGTGTGCCTCTTGTGACTAACTGTCTCTTCTAGCGAGCGGGGTAACGGGCTATAAAGCCTATGGTCCTCCCTCCCGTCATTTGTCATTTGTGTGTGCTTGGTCAGAGAACCGCTTATAAACCTTCGTCCAGTAAGACAGACGCAACACACGCACACACATAAGTGGATCCATCTAATTTTTAGAGACAAGGATTACGCCAACTAGAGGACTTACAACCGGCTTAGAGGACTTTACGCCAACTAGAGGATCCCCAGAATTGACTTTTTACCCCCAGAGGTATTGATTTGGTATGAGAACTTGGAAGACTTTGTGACCACGACGGATTTAACATACACCAATCACCATTACCGTACACGGTGGCCTACAGAAGGCAAGTGAGGCTCGTATTCGTATTTAACATCAATAAATGGATCGTAAATGGACCAAGTTTAGCAACCATTGATCAATGTAGCATTTTTGAATCCATCCTAAATTGAAAATCAAATACTATCTAATTTTTCTGTATTATAATCCTCCAATTCCAAATACTGAATCGAAACTACAAATTTTATCTTAACGCTTCAGATCCTTTAGCACTTTCATTCATCCTTCTTAAAGTTTTAAGCCCCTTATTTATCTAAGGAAATACAGCGATTCGCTAGCTGAGTGTGTTTAGTTAAAATACCTTTTTGTTGCACTTTGATTAATGACTTTACTTAATTAAGGGAGTGAACGACGTCTTAATTCGATGTTTTCTGAGGATTTGACTTTAAAAAAATGGTGATTGGATTATTAATTTGAATAAATCAATAGAAGTACAATTAATTAAACTAACTCTTAACTAAAACTTTAAAACAATAAAAATTAAATTTTAGGTACATAAGAAAAAAATTCATTTTTTTATATTTTATACATTCCCGTTTATTGGTTAGACTTTTCCGTATTGCAGTTACTAGCTAGATTTACCTTATCCTTAGTCTCATTGTCACTAAAATATCTATAATTATATTCTTTACTGATTCTCACCTTGTAGAAATGATCAATTTGAGTAAATATTTGTATTTAAATTATTTTTTGGAATATACTTAACATGAGATGTTAACATTGATTTTTAAATCAAAAACTAGGCATTTTTTTTATTCGAACATAACAATATAAAATCAAAAAACTGTTTACATCTTAAGAAACGTGCTGGAAAATACGCATTGTTTTCAAGATTTAATTTAGTGAAATAATCGAAAACAATTTATGACATAAAACATTTTATATTATTGACAGTAATAACTCATTCAGAATAAAACCTAAATCCTAATGTTAGGTAAGTCCAAACTACTATTTTATACGACATCAAGTGATTTTTTTATATCTGCATATAGTGTTATTTATTTAGAAAAATGATAATAGTTTTCCTATACCGGTAATGGGTACTTTAAAATAACGACTTTGAATTCAATATAAATGTATGTCTTAAGCACAAAGCAAAATTCTGTTTTTCTGCAAAATCCCCTTGTAGCTCAGAGCTTTAGCTGAAGAATGGGCCTTTTTATTTCTGCTATTTGAAAAGCCGGATGAGATAAATAAAATATATATTGAATAAAAAATGACAGGTGGGGTTCAATAGGTAGGTAAATTTTGAAAGAGGATTTTCACTTCATGCTTTTGGATGAGTTGAATTTTTTTTATAAAAAATATATCTTTGCTCCAGTTGTCATATAAAAAGAGTTTTGTTCACTATATATAGTATTTTAAAGATATATTTTATAAAGGAAATATGCTGGTTGTGAAAATCACAAACAAGGAGCTAAAAGATTTTATAGTGGAAAGCGCATACTTCAAGCTAAACCTCTCGCATAGGTTCGTCTCTATTTTTATTATACTTTATTTATATTGCACTAGATGTAGTTACATAACATAAATTTTAAAAAATGACTTTCTGAGCTATATTGCATTAGTTACTTATAGTATATGGTTGAAAGTAATTCATATATTTTATTGATATAACACTGGGTTTCAATTAGTAGATTATTTATTTTTCCGAATAAAATGCAAAATTTTAAATTGACGCTCTTCAAAAATCTTACTGTTACTGATATTTTAATTTTTAGTCTGCAGTCTGTTGATAATGGGAAAGCACTTATATTTTATCTCTTTAATATTTAAATTTGGAATTAAAAAAAATTCTTGGATTCTCTATAATGGAATTATCTTTTATGGATGAAAGAAATTAATTATACTTATAAATCATAAGAATAACTTTTTTCCTACCTTTTATTTTTCAGTTTTCTTTATATATTTTTTAAATCTTTTATAGGTTTAATGAATCCATTATATGTACTTATTTGTTTTTGTCATAGAAGAATCCATAAGATTTCAAATAAAGTAAAACTTAATTATAAAAAATTCCAAAAACTTTTTCACGATTAAATTAAAATTGAACTCATTAAAAAGAAATTCTTCAAATAACACAAATGATGAAAATTTAAAAAGTTTATTGAGAGCAAAAACTATTTTAGGGAGAATTTTAATTTCGGAATATAGCTTGAAAGCGAAAAAATATTATATATTTTAGCTGAAAGATTTTTTTAAAGAAAAACTACATAGAATATCGAAATATAAAACAGTGAAAGTACATTTTTTAAAACTAACGAATTTATATAAATTTCGTTAGTTTTTAATCTGGCTCGGTTAGAATAAGTAAATTAATAGTAATGAAATATACTATTCGAAATTATTCATTCCTCGTCCTTGTCTGTATTTTTTATAAAGAGCTTCACTATGAAACGAAATGAATTTGCATTCCTCTTGAAGTGAAAACTTAATTAAACCCAGCGTAAAGAAGTCAGTTTTTTAAACTTCATTTCGAAGCTTGGTTTAAAAGTTTTAAGTACTTTTACTTAGAGACGCAATTCTCGGTGCTTAGTCAATGTGAATGCTTAAAAAAGACTGGTCCTAATCCTACCTCTTAATTGTGCCTAAACTCATTATTATACTGCTTTTAAAAGAAATTACAGTTGCTGCACATTTGAAGTCGTTAAAAATAAGTACATATTTTAAGTGCAATTTCAAACCAAGTTTAAAGTTTTAAGTATAAATATTCGAGCAAAAATTATGAAAAGGACAAAACATTTGTTTTATGCGACAAAAAAAAATCTAAAAAGCATAGTTTTCAGAAAATCTACTAATTTAATATAATTTATTCTGTTTAAAAAAATACTCTGTAAAATTTTGATTACCGTTTAAAAAATGTTTATGAATAAGAGAAATAATTATAAAATTTTAGAAATTTCAAACTAAAACAAAACTATTTTTTTAATATTAGCAAATAATTAAAAGAATAAATAAGAATTACGATGCATTATCATATATTTTTTTAATTATTAATCAAAGACTTGTAAAAAAAACAATACAACTTTTATATAAACTAATACAATTTACGAAAATATTCAATCAAGTACAAAAGCTGATTAATAAAGTTTTTAAAAATAAAACTATTAAGTAATATATATTTTATTTAGTTTATATTATTATTTTATAATATATAATATAAATATATTTTAGTAATTTCAACGATAAATAATTTAATAGGCTAAAAATTTAAATCTCCCAGACTCCCCTGTTAGTTGAAAAGGTTTAAGATATTAAGCTAAAGTAAAGCCCTAACCATTCAAAATGTATCTTTTTGTGAAACTCCCTTCTGTTGAGGAAAATTAATCTTTCCCGGCGAAACCCCGTCTCAAAGGCGAAGCGTCATTTTCCTGAGCTTTGTGATTTATGCTTTTCAATTCAAATTCAAACAAGTATACTGGGAAAACCTTTTGTGCGAAAGAAAAATAGCATGCACACCTTTAAATGCCTTTATAAAAGCTGTTTGGAAACCAAGTCGTTATGATAAAGTGCTTTTAGAATTAGATAATCTTTCGAGATACGCTTATATAATATAAAGCTATTTATAATAGTTCCTAAATAAATAGTAACGCCCAACTCCTTAAGAAATATACTAAAACTGAAGACTAAATTTAAGGTCAAAATAGTTAGTTCTGAAAACTGATTTTACTTAAGGATACCTTGCTTAAAATAAAGAAATTTTTTAAAACGTAATTCGTCCTTCATTTTCTTTTCTTTAGTAAAAAAAGGCAAAGTTTTGTAAAATTGTAAAATATGAGCAAAGTTTTGGAAATTGTTACAAAAAAAAAGCTTCTGTATGTTAGTATTTCTGAACTGACATCCATGAGTTGGAACTCTAATGATGTGCTGAAAACTAATTTCAAAATCTAAAAACTTCGTTATGGTGGGGAAAATGATAATTATATAATCATAAATCAAAACATTTATTAATTAAAACTGTTTTAGTTATAAGCGTAAACTAAATGTGTATGATCTACATGTTTAAAATAGTATGTCTACCATTAATAAATCGCGTCACATTGTATTAGCTATGGCAGTTGATTTTAGGAACTGTATTACTTCATGCATGAAATATTCCGTAAAGAGGAAGTGAAAATTAGTGTCACAAAATTAGCTACCATCATCTATCAAGGGAATTAAAATGCGTACTTATTGTTGCTTATTTTTAAATTATAAAAGTTTTTTTTTCTTTAATGATATTACAAAACTTTTTGTTTCAGTAAATTCCGAAAGTAACAACAACTTCATAGATCAGCAAATTTCTTTTCCATAAAGAATCACAATTTAAATTTAAAATTTGGAAACAAGAATTTTAATTAAAATCATAGTCCCTTAAGTACATTGTTTAACAAAACATATTACCCTCCATCGTAATTAATGCTACAACAGCATTTTCTCAACTGTGCTCACCAAAAGAATGTAGCATCTGAATTTGATAGCCATCTGCATTAATATACTTTTGTAATGATAATATTTACGTATTATAAAATCTAATTGTTACTGATGTAAAGTTGCAAAAACAAACTCTTACAACTTTGTATGTTGATCATTTTGATGTTATCCAATGCCGCATCATTTTACATTAATTATTTCTAAAAGGAAGCCGAATTTGTATTGAAATAGAAGCACGGCAATGAGTACTGGAACTATTTTTTAGAAATCAAAATTACTCTTTTCTCGGAATTATGTGTACATATTCGAAGAAGTATTTAGAAGTGTTTTTCAACATTTTCTTTTCATTACTTATGCTTCTACGAAAATGTTCAATTACCAATTTCCCAAGCCCGATACATTTGACTTTAATTAAGTTTCATGTGTATTCAATCATGTGCATGTAATTAAATGGTGTTTTTGTTTGATTGGGTAGCGTAGCAATGGATATACTCATGGGTTGTGGAAGTTGGGCCTCGTAATTTCGAACTGCAGTCTAATGACGTAGTTATTCTAGCCATACCATGGCCAACTTCAATAACAAGGCCAGAGAAGCTCTCCCAAACATGAACGTAGACGGAAATTTTGACGTCACTGTTCCTAGTGCCGAAGTTCGAGAAACTAGTTCGGACGCATTCGGAACCCTATAAATGTGGTCATCCGTAAACGAGTGGCTCTGAACAGGTTTTGAGTCAGATTGGTAATGATAATGGTAATGTCATCGATTCCGGCTGCCTACTGGAGGATTTTTTCCACCAGCACGAATACGTCTACAGCATGGCAAGTACAGAACCAAGAACCTTCTCGGTGTGAAGCTCGTCGCTTACACCTCTCGGCCACCGGGGGGCCAACTGGTTGTATTCATCTTCGGAAAAACGTCACTCGGAACTATGACGTCAAAATTTCCGTCTACTAGCTTGTTTGGAAAAGCTTCTTCGGCCTCAGTAGTTGAGTAGACCGTGGCCATACTAGGAAACATGACATAAACATAATTACCGTGAGTATTTTTTTGTGCAATTTCTAATTACCTAATGTTTTACAGAAGAATCTCCAAAAATCTTATTTGATCTAAGAAACTGGAAGTTTGTATGACAAATGATTAGCGTTTTGTTGTTATTGAAGAGCTTCTTTCGGATTTTTGAGAGCTTAGACGTTCTGTATCTTATGGTACTCCTCCAATATATAATAACATTTCGAGGGAGATGCCACTCAAGGTTATTAAATATAAGCCAGTTTTAATAATCCGTTGCAAAATCTGCAGATTTGACAGAAACCTGCAATGCTGAATAAAGTAGCTTTTTGTAAAATAACATCTCCAGACTCTTCACAATAAAGATTGATCAAAAAACTTCCCCCGCCCATTGTTTGGGTAGAAGATTACAATCCTCTTAAAGATATTTGAAGAGGAGATCCAGAAAAAAAATGGTGAGGGGCGTTAAAGAAAAAACAATTTAGCAAATTCCTCTCCCATACACTCTCGAATAAACCATACTCCCACTATGAGAGTAAATGCTAGCTATAATTTTCTTTCCCTACAGTAAAATATATTTTTAATTATATAGATATTTTTCCAATGCGGATTTTCTATTGACAATGGTTATGTATATGGTTCACAAAGAATACAACCGAGGTTTAATTTATTAATTATTTCCAATTCTCAAGAACGATATCTGGTGTACCTTATGCAAATGTGTAAACAAATCTGTACAAAAGAGTAGATAAGGCAAAAAAAGTAACTCGGAACAAAAGACTGTTGTCAAAATTGGAAAAGTAATTATAGGAAACAAGGCAAATTTACAGCATGATTTACACACCGATACATTAGGCGCAAACAAAAATATATTTTACGTGTTGTTTTATTGTTTTTATTGAGTCTAATGCTTCCCTTTTTAATCTCCTGAAAGATACAAATGCATAAACCTGTCGAGTCTCACTTTTTCCAGCAACACTTATAAATTTTGAAAAATAATTATTTTCAATTTCTTTCTATCTATAATTTTTTTAAGTATTAAGGAGGTTTTTAAAACAACTTACTACATATATAGAAATTTAAAACATATTTAAAAATTTTATTAGTGAGTCAAAAATTTAAATTAAAAACTGATGCAGTGAACAAAATTACACTTGGGCCAAAAACCTTATACCTCAAAGGATTTAACTCTTTCCAGTAGTATATTTTAAAATTACAACAATGTTTTTAAAAACACGACTCTCCATTAGTTTAAATTATATATATTTTTTAATAAAAAGCATATACTAGTTCAGATTTATTTTGCTACATTTGTATAAATATATAAATGTTGCAGAATGATATTGTAAGCACACAAAAAAAGGAATAAGCGTTTCATGCCATAAATGTTCGGGTGGGATTTTCCTGTATGCCCCCATCCCCCAATATCCTAAATCCCTCACGTGTCCTTGAATATTGCCCAATGAAGATTTGATGGATGGACTGCACCGGGTGTTGGCCATCAAAGCCCTCGATACTCGATAAGGAACAAGGGGGCGAGTAATCTTGTTAGAGCAAAAGCTGGTGGTGGTCAAATCTCTCTCTCACAGAGCATTTTACCTCAAAGAGATATGTGGTGTATATCTGAGCAAGTTTTAGATCCGGTTTTGTCTGTATTTTGTGCAAATGGTTTTCTTACAATAAACTTAAATTTCAAAAAAAAATTCATATTGTACTTATTTCATTTAGAAATTGTTTTAAGATCATATGAAACTAATTTATTTTAAAAAAACAAATTGAAGTAAGTTTAATTTTAAAATTTTTGCAGTGATAACGATACATTTTTGCCCGTTTCTAGGCCGTTCGGTGGGTTAATTAAGATTAGTAATTTGTTATAGGAATCTGATCGTAAGGAAGGACATAATCTTATTAAATCAAATAACTTTCATCTACTATTATCCAAAGAGGATAATATTAATGGTAACTAGGCATCAGAAACAGTTGAACTTCAGAATAAAATGTTAATTTTCTGATTTGAAAACAGTTCTGCATAAATGGTTTTTTTAGAAGTTAAAACTAGAACATGGTGCTGTTAATAAAAAAATTGTGATAGTTAAAACTTATCTTCTAGGCCCTAGAAGATAAGTTTTAACTATCACAATTTATGGCAATGAAGCCGACGGGTCTAAGTCAGAAAGAAATTTTGTCTAGAAATTTTGTCCGGGAGTATATATAATAAACGTAGATTTTTTGAGAACGTACAGAATTTTTAAAGAAAATACTATGTCCGTCATATACCTGTCAAATTCAGAATATTTTCTGTGTAGCGTATTTAGAATATGCTACAAAGAAACCAAAAGATGGTCGCCTTTAAAAAATATTGTTTGCTTATGAAATTTTATTCTAACAAGGATTTCTCATTTTTCATATAAAGTGTTATATTTACTGGCATTTTATATTGGTGTTTAATAAGTAATTATATCTTCGGTAGTATTAAATATCCTATTTGATGTAGAACAAGGGCCTTAGTCCTTTATGCTTCTGAAGTATAGGCCATTGGAATCGGTTCTGGTTCCATCGTTTGCGTAGATCGATAGGTCTTTAGGTCTATTGGGCCTTTCTTCTTAACTTGTAACAGGAAAACAAGTGTATCATTCAAGAAAGTTTTACTCTTCAGAGAGATAATGTGGTGACTTTGTTCTGAATAGGGTTTTTCTCTCGTTTGGATGGCCTCCTAAAGGATTTTTTTGTTTGATCAAACCTCTATTAACAAAACTCAAAGGTATTGGAATTTTCTTTAGATTATTGAATAATTGAAAAGAAAAAATTTCAGATTTTTAAACAATGGGTGTAAATGTAACTAAAATCGATAGGTTCATTAATCAAGAGAATTACAAGAATGTAAATTACCTGCTTTCAATTAGAGCTTGCTAATCCTTGCAAAACAAACTGTTTTTCGATTGACTAAGCTCAAAACTTTCAAAAGTGATTAACTTCAAACTAAGTCACACAATAAAAATCTTAATCACTGTTCAACAAAAGCATATTTACAGCTAGCACACAAAAATTGAGGACGGTCAAACCCCTCTTGTAAAAGCACAATTATCGATTATTGTTGTCTTTTTCTTGTGGGCTTCGTTCCTTATGCTTTTGTGGCTCTCTCTCCCAGAATAGGCCATTGAGTCGAAGATCTGTTTGACGAGGGGTGATGTGATGTCTTCCATCTGAACGACATTTTCCGACTGAATGGGCTCCTTCAGGGGATTCCTCTTCAATGGACAAGCGGCTGTTGACAAGAAATGGACGCATCGGAATGAATCATAATGTTCTCGATTCATTCCGATGGATGATTCAGGAACAATTGAGGAATTTTCTTCTATGCACGAGTCATATCCATTTTCTGTGAATTTAACATGCGGCCCTCACAATCAAATCAAATGAAACATTTAGGTTTGTTGCATTAGGGAATTTTGGAAACGAAGCAGTTAATAATTTTAAAGTAAATATAATGAATTTTTTCAACTTAATTTTTATTCAAATGTATTTTAATTTTCATTATAAACACAATAAAACAATAAAGAATTACGAACAAAATAATGCAAATTACAGCATATTTCAAATAAGAACATTCCTTGCAGAAAAAGGAAAGTGTATCTAAAATCATTCCACAGGGGTTTTATACATTGTTGTATATTGAATAGACCATATTGGGAAAAAAAGAAAGGTACGCAAAACACATTTTATCATGTAACAACTATTCATGTAAATTTATGATTTTTTCGGTTAAAAGTTTATTTTTTATTCTTTTATGGCATGAATCAATTGTATATTTAATGTTCATTCTATTCTATTAATTATTTTTCCAATTTTTCATTAGATGTAGTAAATAATTTTTCTCTTGATGCTATTATTTATGGTCGCCTGAGACCTGACACCCCTTCATATAGATTTGTGTTTTTATTCCATGTTAGTATATAATTTGTTTTAAAAATTGAAAAGTTTTTTATTGTAAAAGAACTGAATAACATTGTTCTTCCTTTCATTGCTTGTAACAATAGTTTATTTGTTTATAAATTGACTTAGGAGTCGGATAAATTACGATTTTAGAAGTCTTTCAGAAAAAAAAAATTCCGCATTTATATATTTTGCTTTTTCAGGGTTTTTTTATAATAATTGCATTTTTATATAGTTTTGTAAATGGCCAATGAATTCAAAACAATTAGAGTAGTTAGTTTTATCCTAATAAAAACATCCTTTACAATTGACATAGGTTCTTAATTGTTCAAATCTGGGGTAAACCAAGTAGGCAGATATTGAAGTGAATTTTTTGGTTAATTATCTTTATTTTATTGTTTTTAGTTCTTTCAAACATTAACAATAAATAAAAATAACAATCAATATTTTACCAAAGTTAACCCCTCAACAGTTTCCAAACTTACTTTTTAGCTATTTTTGTGTAGATATGACCATATGACATTAAACCATTTTGAGGAAATTTATATTTTGCTTTTCATTTCCAACCCCGAATCCCTCGTGCAATGGCTGTGAGGTGCCCTGTGGTCAGAGTAGCTATCTACGGATCGGAAGGTCCCGCGATCGAAACCTTATCGCTGAAAACTCACCGAGTATATGCGAAGTACGTGCTCGTTAAATCTGTTGGGTCCGAAAGTCCTGTGGGCGGTCATTGCGCAGTTTCCCACGGGTACAGGTTCCTGGAGACTATTTCCCTCCCCTTCAGGGACATGTCTAAATTGTGGAGGTGGCGCGTGATAGATGGCAACATCTGTCACGTATATGTGTGCATGTGAGTGTGTGTGTTGTGACTGTATTACTTGACGAAGGTTTATAGAGCAAGCACACAAGCCTGAAAATATATGTATCAACCAACCAACCAACCAACCACAACCCTCATTCAAAAATTAAAATCGATATTTTTAAAATTCATCTTAAAACATAGTTTTCAAAGTCTATCTAAGTAAACAAATATTAAATAAGTGATATATCAGTCAGGTTTGCTGGAACTCAATTAAGATATAAATTAATAATTAATATATATTGTTATAATAAAATATTATCTGATAGAAATTTAATATGCATTGCCTTACAAATAAATACACACTATTCTGATTATGAAGATTAATCTAAATAAATTATCACTCTCGCTGCGCGTCAATATACAATCCATTCTCTTATTTCCGCCTCAAATATCAAAACATAGAAACCTGTTTCCTATTCCAATTCATTTCTAATCAATTATTCGTTAATCAACGTGCCTGGAAGTGAAGAGAATACAACATTGTTGCATTCTATTCATTTCGAACCGAAGAATAGTTACCATCAAAAACTAACATGTTTACACTTCAAGAAGAATTTTTCGCCTGAATTGAAATGTTTTAATTTAAAAATCCTTTAACACCGATGCTTCAATGAAGTCCCTTGGACAAGGATTCTAAAGCAAACGAATCAAATGGTAGAAGCCTCTGGGACTGTAAAGGTAATACATGTCAGGGCTAAGGGATATTTATTCACTGGTCTCATTCTTTGTTTAAGGGTATTTGGGGATGTTTTTATCTTTTTTTTAGAAGAACATGTCGGTCGAAGCTCAACTTATTTGAGTAGCATTGAAATTTTAACTTTTAATTATTCAAATCACTTTTTCCAAGGGCTGTGAGGCGCCCTGTGGTCAGAGTAGCGATCTACGAATTGGAAGGTCCCGCGATCAAAACCTGGTCACTGAAAACTCACCGAGTATATGCGGAGTACGTGCTCGTTAAATCTGTTGAGTCCAAGAGTTCTGTGGGCGGTCATTGCGCAGTTTCCCACGGGTATAGGTTCCTGGAGACTATTTCCCTTCCCTTCAGAGACATGTCTAAATTGTGGAGGTGGCACGTAATAGATGGCAGCATCTGTCACGTATATGTGTGCAAGTGAGTGTGAGTGTGTGTGTGTTGTGACTGTCTTACATGACGAAGGTTTATAAGCGGCTCTCTGAGCAAGCACACAAGTCAGATAATATATGTATATCAACCAACCAACCACTTTTTCCAAATCTTAAAGGGTCATAGGAGTCTTAAACTTCAAAATTTTCGAACGTTCGAACCATAGTTTGCAATTTCATGTAATTTTTTGACTACTCAATATATAAGTATAATTTTTTATATGTAATTCTTTGAGATCCTATTTATTATAAAACAAATTTTAAAATTCATGAAACTTTAGCCAAAAATAAAATAACAAACACAAAACTATTTACAAAATAGAAAACATTTGGATTTTTCTTGCGTGCTACATTTTGAGGTCAAAATTGAAGAAATGACCAAGAAAGTGACTTTATATTGTACAAATATGTACATATTAAGACTTATACCTGTTTCAAAGAAAAATAAAACAATATTTATTAGTACAAAAAAAATGAAAATCAAAATTTTAATTAATTTAAATTAAAAAAAAATTGTATTAATAAATATTGTTTTATTTTTCTTTAAAACAGGTATAAGTCTTTATATGTACATATTTGTACAATATAAAGTCTTTTTCTTGGTTATTTCTTCAATTTTGACCTCAAAATGTGGCATGCAAGCCGAATCCAGATGTTTTTAATTTTGTAAATAGTTTTATGCTTGTTATCATTTATTTTATTTTTGGCTAGCGTTTCATAAATTTTAAAATTTGTTTTATAATAAGTAAGTTTAATAATTATAAGTTGGTGGTTTGACACGGTAAGCTTCGCGAACTACATTGATTAACCAATGGAAACTTTTTGCATTCCTGTGGAACTGTCGCCACTCAAAATGTGAACCATGCTCATAGACCAGGGTTGTAGTGTGTGGCCTGCAATGGGTCACCTCAATCAAGTCCTCATACAAACACTCAAGAACTGGTTAACTAAAACGCAAACTACTTTTCCTAGCATCTAAGCCCATAAACTTCCACAATCCCTTATTTACACGACTGAGCGCATCTATGACTTCACATGGATGGTTCAATTACCCGGAAATTGGGAGGGTTCGGCCAAATCAAAAGAACTTTCTTTTTTTCTGGAAGATAGAACAAAATGCACGCGTGCCTTGCCCATTGTTACGCCAAAAGAAAACGTATGGATATTGCAGTGAGCTGGGTGACAAAGGCATTACTTTCGTATTTCCCGGCAGCTGCTATTGAGCTTTGTGTGCTGAGAGGTTAAATGCATTCGGGGGTTGTATGGATTCCTACGTCAACAACTTCTCCGTTGTGAATAAAGTTGATGTAAAACGACTTGTGTTTGTTGTTTATTGGTGGCTTGGTATGAAAGGTGGTAAAGTTATGAAGTATGTGATAGGGACTTAGGAACTTTAGTTCTGGGCTTTCTAGTAAATTATCTGAAAACTTTTGTTGAGAAATATTCTATAAATATATCTTATCGGTTTCATCTAGTAAACAGTTTATAGATTTACTATAACGGAACTTCCTAGATTTCATTCAGGAAAGTGCTTGACAGAGATAGAAGAACATTTTGAGTAGATAAACTGTACTCTGTTGCATAAATATTCGTATAGAGAATTTTTAAGCTGCATTTCTTTTAAACGGAAATTTCATTTAAACTTTATAGCACTAATGTTATTTACAATACATATTTTGGCCTTGCCAAAAAACTTACTTAAGAACTCATTTAAATTATATTTAGAAGTGATGTTAAATACATAAATAAGCTAATATTTTTGAAAATAGAGTAACAAATGCATTAGCTTTTCTGTTACGCCGTCGTCTTGTGTTTTATTATTAGTCCCACAAAACAAAACAAAAATGCGATTTTTATTTCCAAATGTTTTAAAACAAAAGGATATATTGGAATTTTTTTGTGCTGTTTAAGAAATTTCAAAACTAATTCTAAAAAGCGTCACATTATTTGTTACAAATGTCAATCTTTCACCGTTATTTTAATTCCTAATTTGCTTTTGACAAGTAGTAATAAAACAAATATTTTTACAATATATTTATTCATAAAAAGTATTTTGAATTACTTTCTTTAATGATGTTGTCATTGTTAGTTATTAATGATAATGTAAATTTGAAATTCCTATTGTAAAAAAATTTATTGACCGTATAAATAAATATTAATATTTTAATTTTTTACCAACATACTAAATCTTAAAAAACATACCCTTTATCCGTGAAAAAAAGCTCCATGAGATAGTTATTTTTAATTTTCTTTGCAATTTTAATTTTGTCCTTATTTTAATTTGCGTTAAAAGTTTTGGAGTTGATTTAAATTAAAGTACAAAAACGAGTACGTAGATGACAGTTTTTTGATGAATTATTAATGATCTATCCTTGGGTTTGTTTCCCTATAGGGCATCATTATTTATGCAATTTTTAATTTTCTTCTACATCTTAAACAGGAAAGGAAATACATATTAAGGGAATGAAAATAACGAAATGTCAATGAATTATAAAAAAAAAGTCAATTACAATTTTCTTTGTCGTAGTATTCTTTTTTCTTATAATTTATTGTTCGAATATAATATGGTTTTAGAACTTCAAAAGCAAAGTTTATGTGCAATTTAAATTTCTTTCTAAGAATTTTTTATTCTTTTTCATTTTTAATCAAGTGAATAATGTAAATGAATAAATTATTGTATAAATATTTTTAATTAATTCTTTTAATTCCCTAAAGATTTTTCGATTACAAGCATGACTTTTCCTTATTAATAAGAAAAAGTAATTCGGTTAATCTCTATTTACATATCTGAAGGGTCTAGCTGCAAAACTCGGATTCTCCAAAATATAACTAAGATTCAAAATTTGGTTCGTTCATTGCAACTTGTTTACGATCGTCATAAAAGCACCAATTTAATAGGATCCGATTGGACCTCAATTTATTACTTTCACTGGCCAATAATGGACGATTTACAATAAGATACATTTTTGTTCTTTAACCTTTAATACATTTTTGACAAAGATAAATAGTACACGACAAATATACCAATAAAATATTTTACTATCTTACATTTTGGTTATAATAAAACATTGAAATTAAGGTTTATACATAAATCTAATTTATTTCCTTTACTTATAAAGTACTTTTACGGTTTTTTTTTTAAATATAAATTACGCCGCTCTGGTGGCTCAATCGTTAGGGTGCTGGCCTTTGGAGCTGCTGGGGTCGAGTTCGAATCCTGGTCAGGCATGGTTGTTTGTGACTGTCAATAAATGTTGTTATTTGTCTATGTGTTATTCCTTTCTTTGTGACTGTTAATGTTCTTTATGTGTCTGTCTCACTTGACGAAAGCTTATAAGCGGTTCTCTGAACAAGCACACAAGCTGGAATATATATGTACCATACCGTACCTATTATATATTTTAGTAATACTTTGAAGAAAGTTAGTTTTAAACAAGGCACTTCATATATACAACAACCTCTTGCTTGATTTACCAGATTGAGTCAAACGGGTTTTTTACGGGTCAAACGGGTTTTACGTGGCTTTGATTCGAAAGCTTGGAGGTAACACATTCAAATTTCAGTTCCAGCGCAGAGGATGTAATATGGTAGAGTGGAGTTCAACCTTGATAATCATTGCCAGTTGTTATGATTTCTTGCTCCTGCGTAGACGTTACAATCTCTTGAAATGGTGGACTGTAAGCTAGATATTCGGGTTATCTTGCGTTTCCTCTATTGAAAAAGTCTTAAACCAAGCTCAGCGGTAAAAAAAAGATGTTGAGTTGTCAGGTTCTGTGAATGAATGAGTGCACTGCCCGAAAGCAGTTGCGTTTCAAGGAATGTGATACAAACCTCGAAGAGAAACCAACATTTAGGAGGCCATTTGTTGTCGATAACGAAGTTCTGCAGACAGCTATCCAACACAAACATAGTTTTAGCTCCCGAGCATTGTCAGTCGAACTTAATCTTTCCCTAAGTACAATCAATCGTCACCTCCTCCAACTGGGGCTAGGGAATAGGGGCTGTCAAGAAGTTCCTCGTGAATTGACTTCATCCCAGCAGCGACGGCGAGTTGACATCTGAAAAGAACTGCTTTCCAATCTTCTTTATTTTGGCTCATAATTTTAACTGGAGATGAGAAAGGGATCTTTTTTCGAAATCCAGACATGGCAAAACAGTGAAAACATATCGGACAGCCCCGAAACCTGTTGCAAAACTAGGCCACTTTGAACAACACCCCATGCAGCGTCATGCTGTGCGTTTGGTGGATTTCGAGGGAGTGGTTCAATTTGAGTTTGTTCCACGTGGATGTGCTTTAGACGCTGACCTTTACAGTCAGCAAATTCAACGTGTATAAGATGTTCTGAAAGTTTGGTATCCAGCAACGGTCAACATACTATCACATATATTGACCAAGAAAGAACTTGAAGACCTTCAAGGTATCCCCCCTTGTTGCCCCCTCCCCAAGGTGTTGCCCCTTCCTGCATACAGTCCAGACCTTGCTCCGTCGTATTATTATCTTTTTCGGTAATTGGTTCACTTTTTGTTTGGGTTGCAGTTCACTAATGTGAGTGATGTTGAGATGAGGTGTCGCGAGTTCTTTGCATTAAAGCCGGCCGAATAGCATAAGCATGGCAGTGAAGTTTTGGCAGAGATAACAAAAACCACATACTTTATATTAAAATATGTACTTCAAAGAATAAATCCTTAGTATTGTGTGATTGTTGTGCCTTTATTTTATAGTTGAAAATACGAAAAGACTTTTGACTCAATCTGATTAATAGCAGAATCGTGGTCTAATCGGTAAAGGCGTTTTGCCACTGGATAGTTTACGGTCTTTGCATTAACCTTTCCTATAAAAAGATAGTTGTGGACAAGAAAAAATACCCAAAATAAATAATGCAGTGTTTATGAGACTGGTGTATGTTAAAATATGTCGTGATCTAAAGTCCTGACGCTGCTCTATAATATTGCCTTAGCTGATAGCTCGTCAGCCTCGTCACTTGACCATGTTTCTGAAATGCAAAATCTGTAAACAATAGCTCTCATGTAGCTTTATTGCGACAAACCAAAAGAAAAAACCAAAGAAACCAAAGAAAATTGCTGAAAACCAAAGGAAAGAGACAACTAATTGCTTAAAATTATTTTCTACAACATGAACTAAAGAAGCTAGGGACTTCAAATTTGGCACATTAGTTCTTAATACCTGTCGGAGATCAAAATAAGTTTTTGAGAGTTTTGAGCATGGTAGTTACCATTGAACTTTTTAGGTTGTTAAATTGTTGAAATCACCTTACAGGGTATGTAATTACATTAAAGTGTGTTGATTTATTAAGTAGTAATCGGGAAAGTTGTGTAATGATACATACAAAAAAAAAAGATTGTTTCCTTCCATTTTGAGCACAATCTAAAACAAAATTACAAATTATATTTTCCTAGAATTCACTATAAATTCAAAATCAAAGTTACAGATATTTAAACCAAATCGTCTCCTAAGGCAAACCCCTTACCAAATCCAATTTTGGTTTTCATAAAAAAAAAATAAACAAGCAAATGCATCACACTTAACAGTAACCTACAAAACCCATTTTGAAGAGTGCCATTACGAATTTGTAAAACAATCATTGCCGGGGGTACGTCGCCAAGCTCTAAATTCATCGCCAAACTTTGGATTGTATTGTTATTATTTATAATTTAGTTTAAGATTTTTTTTTTATCTTTGTATATGCATTCCTTAGGTTTAGTTAAGAAACTCCATTGCACATACATAACGAATATTGATAAAATTAAGATATCTCATTTAGTATCTCAAGTATATTTCAATAGCTTACGAGACATATTTTTATTGCCCTTATATTGCATTATACTAAGAAACATTCAAACTGTAGACAGTGCGAAACATAATTTGTAAAGTAAAAGTTATGTGGCTGTTTTTTTTTTATATTGCAACGGCATTATTGGATTTCCATGCAAAAATTATAAGAACCGAATTATTGTTGTCGCCGAAGCAAAAATTCGTGATCAAACACCCATAATGGAGCTACGCAGGTACATAGATTCTGCACTTATGTTCTCAGCCAAATGCACCTTAAGCCTAGGTGAAACAAAATAATCTGAAACAAGCATTAGACGCTTACAGGCATAGTGGACTAACTTACAATGACGGTTACACTTCTCTGTCTTCCACCAGCTTAGCTATTTACCTAATTGTTATATAGGACTTCTTAAAAGTAAGCTGCCGTTACACTATTTGTGCTTTACCTCATCTTGAATATAAACACCTTCAGATTCATCTGGGTAATAGGAAAAAACAACTTAAATAACAGGCCCCTTCGGAAGTTAGTGCACATCCATCAAGAGCCAGTCCTTCCCACACAATGGATGATGGGCATATGCGCGTCCTTCATTTGGGTGCTTCAGGAAAGCAATGTTCATCCATCATAAGGAAAATAAATAGAGATCTTAAGGAAAAAAATATTATGATCCTCTTTAACGTGCTCTTCCCTCATCTATGCACATGAAATGTTTTACACTGTAAAAAATTTCCTTAACTTTCCGTGTGTATACCAGGAACTTTCCTGGCCTTTTCAAGTATCCATCGCTCTGTGATAAGTTCCTGGGATTTTCAGGTTTTTCCTTTCAAATCTGGCAACGTTTGCTATGAGCCGCCGCCTTGCTCAAAATCAGTTGTTTTGTAACGTTGTTGGTATAACTAAGTTCATGAAAGGCCCGCACGTGGCCGAGTGGTTAAGGCATCCGCCTCTGGATTCAGCCTTCTCAAGAGTGCATGGGTTCGAATCCCACCTACTGCCAGTCATCCTATAAATCGGATATCTGTACTGGGAAAGAGTAGAAAAGTCAATTCGTGACGGATGGGCCCGAGTACACGGGAACAGACGTTTTCGTTGAATCTATGGAGTCCAAAGTCCTGACGGCGTCAGCGTACGATGTCGCTCGAAGTTCCGTTGGGTGCCCGCTGAGTTTCCAGAATGGTTTCAGGTATTTTCTAGAAAGGTTACTGGTATTTTCCAGTTATTTTCCAGAAAGGTTCCAGGTATTTTCCAGAGAAGTTACTGGCTCTAAGTGGGATTGTTTCTATATTTTTGGGGAAGGTTACTGATATATTCCAGGAACATTACTGGTAAAAATTGGGCAGCTCAGCTGCCCATTATTTCCCAGTAACGTTCCTGATTTTTTTTACAGTGTACACATCAAACCTTCTTCCTTCTTTTTTACTTTGTGATACACCTTAGACACCTATTGCTTTTGAAGTTGCTCAAAACTTTATGGGATTTGCTTAGGTCACCTTCTTTTGTTGTTGTTGCTGTTGATGTGAGCCCATTTGTTTCCCTTGGAAGATGGTTGCCAGGGTTTCCGATGAGATTGGACTTCTTTTTACATAAATAAAGACGAAGACCAATACAGACAAATAACATTTTATTAACAAGACAAGAGCATTCATTAGCTTACAACCGGGTTTTGAACCCGATACCTTCTAGTTAGGATTCAGATGAGCTATCCACTATTCCACATTTTGCTTTTAAGGTAATTTTAAAATAAATTAGGCTATTAACAAGTCAACAAACATATTAAATGCGCAACAATTTAATAAGATTATCAAGATTCTAAGCCATGCCATTTACATTATGCATTGTTAATAAATTTGCAGCATTTTTAAATTTCAGAAAACTGTTTCTTGAACTTTTACCTCAAGACCATAAGAAAAATCTGGCATATTCAAAACCATCTCCATTTTTTTACTCAAGCAATTTAAATATTTTGTAGTAAAAGTACTCTGTAAAAGCAAATGATGATTCCTGTTTAACCGGGTAATTTGCTAAAAAAATGGTGTAAACTTACACCAAAGCTAAGTAACCTAACACCTCAAAAATGGAGTAAAGTTACGCCACAGGGAACTAGTAAGATTACAAAAATGGGCAAAATGCAAGTGAAAACAAAGCTACCTCTACATTTTCAGTTAAATTTAAATGTTTATAACCATTGTACAACAAATTTATTCAAATAAGTATATTTAAGAACTTTGTTACAGTCAACTGTCGGTTTGATAAAGCCGTCAATATTTTCATAATCATTTTTGTTTTGCAACATTCATAATTATTTATGCTCTCTATGGAAGTTTACACAGCGTTTTGTGGAACTTTCCTTTAATATTTAGAGTTTAGTGCGCTTACTTTAAAATTGGAGTAACGTTTCACCCTAACATCGTTGTAATCTTGCACCTTTTTTTTTAAGAATGGATATAAGTGAGAATTAAATTATTTTTAGCCTTTATTGGAGAAAATTAATGCTACTCTGTATTTATTGAAATCAACAGCCTCGTTTTTTATAATATTAGTGCTAGAGTTTGCTTCATCACTTGAATCTGATTTATTTGAAATTGCAAGACATATATTTTATAAGTGAAGTCTGATTACGAGAAGCTAGAAATTAATTTTCCCGATGCTATATTTCAAGACAAATATGTAAAGACAGTTCTCAAAATATAACTTTTTTACATATCCATAGAAATAAAAATCTCCTCCCTCTCCATAGTGAGAAGAATCAGAATCATCCCAACTTCCATTAGAATCTTTACGTCTCCGGAGGATGGGAAATATTGAATTTATTCCCAGTCTCTCAGACCATTTAATCATATTTTGCATTCAAAAATCACATCTTTGGGGAGATTCTATCAGTGTAAATGAGGCGGCAGCGGGTGGAAATCGGGCTTTTGACGACAATAAGCATATTTCATACGATGCATATTTTAAGTTCATGGCCATTATGACCCCATTATGAGAAATGCTTAGCTGAATATTCAATTGAAATATCGTGACAATGATATTACCATTTAGAGAGCTATCTATGAAATGTTTGACTATGAATTCTAAGTGCATTGCTTTTGAATATTATAATTCACGCGATTATTTAACATTTCTGATGACATATTTGTATTAGCATATACCATCCAAATATTTTACGTTGTACAATATACTTTGAGACTTTTCCTAAGAAAATTTAGCGGGAAATATTGTCCCGAAAATATGGCGTATCTCTAAAGTTAATTCAGTGTTAAATGCGTCACTTTTTTGTTCGTCTCCAAAAAAAAACCTTTAATTTACTATTACAGTGTGATAATAAAGTGCTGTCAGCAACAACTGAATGTGTTTGGAGATTTTTCTTCTAAGGTGCAAAAATATTATGTGAAAGCGCTTCGAGGTAAGTTACTTCTATAAACCTACTTGGAATTTTTTTACTAATTTTAGTGAGCATGAAAGTAACAGGAAAGTAAGCTATTTTAGCTGTATTAGAACTTCGTTATTAAGTATTTTGTGTGTAACAAAGACAAATCTCTAATATTCACTATCAAAATTATAATATCTAACTATCTCAATCAAATATTCATACATTGCCGACTACAACTACTAAGTTTACATTCCGTCATTTTGCAATAAGTTACAACACAATGTATAATCCTTTGTAAACCTCTTATAAATTTATCATTTGAAAGGTTTATGTTAAATTTCACGAGTTAGTCTAAACCAAATTCCCTCTCCCAATTATTTGCAACTATATGTCGATAGAGTAAAAATATAGTTTTGAAACTTTAAATTTAAAACGATTTTCATTTTCTAAAAAATCGTGTTGGTTTAGCAAAAATCCTTAATAAATCCCTTAATAAAATTTCTGCCGAAAGGAATTCTAAGCGTCAGAGATTAATTTTCTGTATTTGAGAGCCACTCTCTCTGCAAGTCAGTAGTGACTGATGAGCCAGTGTTTCTAACAATAACCTTTGTAAATAATGATTTATTGTCAACATTCTTCTTTTTCTTCATTTGGTAATTATCAAATTGGTGAATTGATAATTAAATGGATTTTGAAATCATCCTTTCAACAAAAACTAATTCTATTTTTATACGTATTTTATTTTTTAAAAAAATAGGAATGTGCAAAACTGCACGACTTTAAATTGCCACTAAATAATCCTTCATTTGGACACAAATTCCTGAAACCATTCGTAGCCAAACTTGTGTACCAAACATCTGTGTGCCAATTCCGAGTTTAATTTCTATTTTTTAATCATACCTTTAAAGCCAAGAAAGTTCTTTGGAAACTACCCTTTAAGTATTCGCAATTATCTCTAAAATCTTACTATTACGTCCAACAGGTACTAAAAGTACAACATTTGAAGTCAGTGGCTCTTTTAGTTTGATCTATATAGGGGTTGAAGCCAGACAGACGCACCAATGTTCAAAAACCACACTTTTAGAATCAGCACCCTATACAAAGGTTTAAAAAACGCAAAATCTCCATTTCGGATTTTGGACCACCTTGCAATAATTCCATTACATTTTAATTCATATCATGTAATAAATTTCTGCAATAAGTTATCTTCAAATTATTCCCTAAATTTCTGCACAGAAAACAACCGTCCATGCTTCCAGGACGTTATATGCTTACACGTCTTTAAAAAATTGTTCATATTTTTGGCTGCAATGCACTGATTTTAAATTCTAAGGAAAATACTAAAAAGTAATATTTTGTTAGTTCTTTGTAAAAAATATATTTTGTTTCTACTTCACTTTTCCTCATCAGTAACGATATTAAGCAAGCAATTCCAAATTCATGAAACTTTAATATTTATAAGTTAGACGGAGAAAATGTGCGTTACCATATTTCTTACAATAAATACACTGACTACGTTCTGAGAGCAACTGAAGACTGCATCCCTCTATTATATTTTATACTTAAACGAACACAAATGTAAAATGATAACACTGCACGTAATGCAAGATATGATGCATCTTATAATGAATCCTTTGTAACATTTCGCAACTTTAGAGGAAAAGCGACGGAACTACAACCAAAGCTACTTCAAGTTGCATTGTTAAAAATTGTTTGCTTGGTTTTACCATAATAATGGTTTCTAGTGGCTACATCGGCAGTGTGGTGATATATTTCAACATATTTAAGTCAAAAATCCTTTATCAGGATTTGGAAAAAAGCTGAGAAATGGTTCAACCGAATACCGAAAATATGACAAAGAACATTTGAAACATTTAAAAACACAGCAGTTCCAGTTACTTGGAACCATTATAATGTTGAAACCAATTGCCTTCTTTTTTTACAGTATGTCTCCTAAATTATTTTGTAGTTTTACCTAAAGATTTGTCTAAACTTTCAAAATTTTGCAATGAAAGAAAAACAAAAATACGTAGTACTGCCATAGAAAAATTGTTTTTCAGAAGTTTTCCATAAGTTATGTGATAGAATACTTGGTTACTGCAATTAAATCACAGGAAAACATTACTTTACATACTCGTGGATACTGATTCAATATTCGAATTTATTAGAAACTTCGGTTATTAAACTATTTTCTTAGTTTGCAAGATCATTATACATATACATTTAGTTTTGCATATATTTAATCACAAATGATTTATTATTGGTTTATCTTTTCACAAAATTATAAACAAAATAATCAAACAATATAACACTCAGTAAATTATTTTGTTTAACGAAGTTTTCAATTAACTTGAGAATGTAATCCTTAGTAGAAAGAAATTTGTTTTGCTTCCTCAAATTATCTTCGTAGGAAAGGAAGACATTTGTATTTTCGCCGAAACCGCACTTATTGCACTATTTAATTGTTTACTTTATTAACTAAGCAAACATATATAGTTATAACTCCTGCATATCTTTAAACACAAATAATTTATTAGTGGTTTGAACCCCCAATGTAACACTAAGAAAACCTTTTATTTAACAAAGCTTTCTATGAACAAGGGAACGTAACCGTCGTCAAAAAGAAGATTCTGTATTATTCCCGAAAATTAACTTCGTTACACTTGCTACATCTCTTTAGAAATTTATAAGCATTGTCACCAATGTTCCAACGTTTCTCCTTTAAATACAAAACGCTACCACTTCAGAGACTAAAAAAAGCAACTCGAAACCAGCCAATAAAGCCCAAATTACCGACAACTCTAAGAAATATAATGGTCTCTTAAAGACTTACAAAAGCGAGAAACAAGTGCCTAAATTCTATAAAGGATTATGGCAATTCGACGGAGATAGACTCCCGTACTACTTAGCTCTCAACCGTAGGAAAAAAAAGACACTAATAGTACTTCATTAAACTACTAGACAATGGGAAACCAAAAAAAGCTGGTCTTGGGTATTTTTTAGGGTCTTATTACAAATGAAAAGGTTTCTTTAAAAAAAAGTATACTAGAAAGGTGTGGAAATGACATGGTTAACGATTTTTTTTATTTCTTACGAGGCGTTAAAACGTGCTTTTCAAAGTTTAATTAATTGCGCTAGAATGAAAAAAAATAAAAGCACTTAAGTGGATCATTAACAGAAAACTGAAACTAGATTTTTTTTTTGAAAAAACGTTTAAAAAATGTATTTAGTTACTCTTAATAAAAATAATTACGAAAAATATATTTTTTGTTTTAATAATCCAGCATGATTGTCGTCAAATTAAAGTTAATTGGATCTGAATTGCTTAGGGTGGTTCTTTAATATTTGAAATGAACGACATCGCAGCACAATAAGCATCTTTTAAAATAAAAATTATATAAAAAAGTGCTTTTAAAGAAAAATTTTGTTATTTGAAATAGGATTTTCCCAAAGAACTTGTTCGAAAATAATATAATAAAACAAGTAAAATTGTACGTATTAGTAGTATTCCAAACACCAAACACGATATTAAATTCTGTTCTTTTCTTCAGGTATGTACATCAGCTAGTATCTTTTTGGAAAAAACACAGAATACTTTATTCCGCCACAGTACAATAAAAAAAAGCATACACAAAACTGGTACTTCAGGTATAACATATCACATTTTCAAAAATTGCAGGAGAAATAAATATTTAAATACTGAACTACAGTGTGATTTTCAATAAAAAAAATTACTCTTTCAAGAAAGAGGATACTTTCAACCCTTAGGCAACCAGAAATAATTCAATATTCCATAAAATAATTATGAAAACATATTATAGCAGTTTCTATGTTACGTTGCGCCTGCAATTAATTACAAACTAATAAATTAATTCCCACATGAGGAATTCGAATTAAGATCCAAACTAAACTTTAAAAAAAAAACTCCTCGGCGTAACAGCCCATTACTTGGCAAGGCCTACTGCGCCCATTTCAGCTTTTGTGACCTAAGGGCTCCGGAGTGCTTGCATATGTGCCGGTAAGGTGGTCAGCCTCACGCGGAATTTAATTCTCGAGAATAATGCAGATTCTTCTTTTGTTCCCATGTTCATAGAAAGCTTTGTTAAATAAAAGTTTTTTTTTAGTGTTACGTTGGGATCAAACCAATAATAAATTATTTGTGTTTAAAGATATGCAAGAGTTATAACTATATATGTTCCAGTGTTTAGTTCCCAATAATGATTAATACCTATTTTGGGATATAAGAATTGCTCAACCTAGTCCAATCTGGGATTCAATCCACGGACCTGTGGCGCGGCAATGCGAAGCACTACCACTAAGCCACTGGGCCTCGAATTAAGATCGATCCTCGAATTAAGATCGATCCTCGAATTAAGTTCCCAATAATGATTGGCACCTATTTTGGGGTATAAGAATTGCTCAACCTCGTCCGATCTGGGATTCAATCCACGGACCTGTGGCGTGGCAATGCTAAGCACTACCACTAAGACACTGGGTCTCGAATTAAGATCTACTAAACATTAAAAATTTATTAATAATTTGCCAAATTAAGCAAACATAAGAGATTGTTAAGTTTTTTTATGTAACTAATTATTCTTCCAGAGGATTTCAGCTTCAAGTGACAGGCGCATGTGACTGAGGCACAATATTTTTTTAATCTTGAATTTGGTGTGAATTGTACTGAATACTGATTTTTACTTTTTTAGCACAGACCAAGGAAAGATGAAGAAGCACTCGATTATAATTATATGCCAAATAAATACAAATAGGGGCATTGGATGAGAGTGCAGAGGAGCTTTTTCAACTAAATTAAGTTTCAAATAACTTGTCTTTGAAAGGTTAACTTGAAATGAACGAATAACACTTCTAAGTTGCTAACTGAATAAGACATGTATCAATATTCGACGCACGGTTTGATATTAATTGCTTATGAATAAATTCAATAATTTTTCCGTCAATGCAATACTTTAATTCGCATCGAAGATATATAAGAATAGTTATTTGTGAATTTAATATTAAGTGCATATATATAGTTCTTAAAAATAAGCATAACGGTTTAAAATTAAACTAAGCCGCCCACATCTATCTCAAAAAATAATTTTTAAATTCGCATTACGTTTGCTAATTACACTTTTAAACTAATCTCAATTGTGAATAGCATACTAACTATAGTACTTATTATGTATCACCAGCAAGGATTCTTCTTAAAATGTAAATTAGTTTTTTGAAAATTAATGCTTTTAGATTAGAATTACTATGCTTTTACACGGCCTTAAGCAATTAATACTTTCAAACGTGACGTTTCATTAATTTACAGGCTGTGATGATTATTTTATATCGCTTTATTTAGAAACTTTGGAAGTTTGAAATTAGTTGGATAATGCTTCTGAAAAGGAATCCTAGATAAGCTATGGAGTTTAAAAAAAGTCTATTCTAGGACTTCCTTCATTTCCTGAAAATATTTGCTAAAATTACAAATGAGTTCATGCGTTTTTTTAGTTGATTGATTGATATTGCAGATTTTGTGTCGTTTATATAGGAAAATAGCAAGACTTGAGATTTGTAAAAAGTATTTTGTTCATCAATAACACACCAATTCAATTTTGAACTGCAGGCTTAATTAAAATGTAAGTAACAATTTTGCTATAAATTTCCTAAAACTTCACACTTTTTTAAAATAAGTACACTCTCTAATAGATCACTAAAGTATCAAAATAAAGACCTGAAGCATGTCAGAATTGTTATTTTTACACTAATAAATACAACTGAAAAACGGAAGTTTTCGAAATAATTTTACCTGATAACCGTCTTTTTGCATATCTTCACATATATTCTTGTAGTTTACCATACATTTATTAAATCAAAGTAAGTTTGGACAACGTTATTTTTTAATGTGTATATTGAAACTAACTAAACTCCCCGGCTCAACAGCCCATTACTGGGCCAAGACTTGCCGTGCCCATTTCAGCTTTCGTGACCTAGGGCTCTGGGGTGCTAGGCATACGTCCCGGTAAGGTGGTCAGCCTCACGCGGAACCCCCAGTGTTTAGTTCCCAAGCATGCTTGGTAATGTGTATAAAGTTTTGATTTTAAAAACGTCAATAAAAGTAGTTATTCATTAGAATCTGGATGATTCTGCTCTTGAAAGGATGTGTAACTTCCCTTTTTGTTAAGCTGTAGTTTGGTACCCGTTTGAAGAGGTTGCCTAAAAATATGGCTAAAAACTGCAAAAACAACTCGGAGTTATTACATGCAATAACGTTTTTTGAGATAGCTTTCAATTTTTTTTTTTTTTTTTTTTTTTTTTTTGCAAGCCACATAACTCCAAATTCTATGTTATTAGATGCAAGTACATGACACAATTTTCACATTGCTATCTTTCACGATGTATGGGAATATTAAAGTTATTGGTCCTTTCCTGCTACTATATACCTTTTCCTCACAGTTATTAGAATAGCATATATTGCTTCCGAAGTGTACAACTCTTTTCACCTTTCTGTTTATTACTATGAAGACAGATTTCTATATTTTACAAAACTTCATGGAAAGATATATATTGCATGGTCATATATTGAAAAGATTTTGCATGGTCATATATTGAAAAGATTTTGCATTTTCGGCATATTTAGCTTGGTTTATAAATGTCGGGGCGTATTTGGTTGGTTGGTAGACATATCTTTTCAGGCTTATGGGCTTGGTCACAAGGACCCGCTTGTAAACCATCGTCAAGTAGGACAACACAAGACACACACATACACAAATGACAGATGCTGCCATCTGCTGCCACCTCCACAATTTAGACATGTCCCTGAAGGGGAGGGCAATTTTCTCCAGGGACCTGTACCCGTGGGAAACTGCGCAATGACCGCCCACAGGGGCGTATTTACTTTAAGCGGTATTGTTGGAATTCGTACCGCTTTAATTTTTGAAAACCTGAACCGTCACCATATTTGAACGTTATTTTAAAAGTTATCATTAGATTTTTAAGTTATTTTGACAACAAAATACATAGTTATGTAGAGAAAGGAATCACAACGTAGTATACTCAGCGATAAAACTGTAAGTTTAATACAGTGTGAGGCAAACAAAAGTAGCCCCGGTCTAGAGATAGGAATGCGTTGAAATGCTTGGCGAGAAAAACTCTTGAAGCCACCTGAAACCTGTTTTAGCATTGGTTGGATCGGATTAGCTTCACATTAGAGCTACTCATAGACTAGTGGCGAGTTCAGATCTTAGTTCGTATTGTATGAAGACGTCCCATAATGCACATTTTGTGCCTTGCAATCAATTTAGAATGTTTTGTATTACAAAAAACAAAAAGGTCCGATTCTCTAGGATAAATAACAACCGAAACAATCAAATAATCGCTAGTGGTAACTTTTCTTAATCAGCTCTATAAACCTTGTTTATACAGGGTGGCTATAAAATAATCCAATTTAATGAGTAATCCAAATGCAAAAAACTTTGAGACACTTACTAATCAAGAAGGGGGGGGGGGGGGGAGAATGAAATCATAAAAAACAAACTCGTCTCTTGACCAGGGTTCTAAATTACGAGGTGTAATTGTATGTGTTGGCCGTAATTAGCCATAATTGGCTGCGCCTCGTAATTAGAACCTTGGTCAAGAGACGAGTTTCATTTTTATGATTACATTCTTTTTCGTAAAAAAGAAACTCGTCTCTTGAACATGGTTCTAAATTACGAGGCGTAATTGGCTGTGTTGGCCGTAATAATCCATAATTGACGACGCCTCGTAATTTAGATTCTGGTCAAGAGACGAGTTTGGTTTTTATTATTATTCTTTTTTATGATTATTTTTTAGGATTGTGTCTTTTTTATGATTCCACTCTTTTTCCCCCTTCTTGATTAGTAAGTGTCTCAATTTTTGATGCATTTGGATTATTCATTCAAGCTTCAGACCACTCCGAATAGCGAGCGTTATTTTATAACCACCCTGTATTTCCTTTCAACTAGCTTCTAAAACCGTAGCGTAATTGCCGGCAAATAAGTCGCCAAGCGTTTGTTTGGGCTTAATATTGAAGCCATCAATAGCTACAGTTAGCAAACCTGTTTTAGACTTGGCAACATTTCTGTCGTATTCTTATCTCTTGACAGGGGCCACTTTTGTTTGCCTCACCCTGTAGTCGTTCAATTTAAGTTTTAATATGAAGTTCTTCCAAATGCGTACGTGGACAGAAAGCTTACCGTCACTTTCTTCAAATGCCGAACTTGTTGAGGACCACTCGGAATCCTATAATCATTCGTGACCGAGTAGTTCCGAACAAGCTTACGGTCGTATCCACCAGCCACGGGATCAACCTGGGACAGCCTAATCTAGCTTTAGCACTCGAACAGCTTGATCGTGTTTTAAATCGGCGTCTCTATCCACCAGCACAGGATTAGGTGTTCGGCAGACTATCTTCCGGAAGTTTTCTCTGATTGGCCAACTGCAATTTTAGTCTTTATTTGATTGGTTGGTTGGTATGATATAGGTGCATGTTTTTTTCCGGGTTGCTTTATTTGATTAACGTTGAATACGAGTTGTAAAAAACAAAGTGAAATAGATATGTTTTTTTTTTTTTCACTTTGAAGAATTTTTTTCGTGGTTGCACTTCTCTGCTGGTTGCGTTTCGATTTGAAAATTGATTTTTTAGTTGCTTCGCGTGAAGGGGGTGTGCCTTTCTTTCTAATAGCCAATGAATAATATTTTGCAACACTTTTTTTAAATATGTTTGGCTCAAAAAATTAGTCAATTTTATTAAGAGGTCGTAGGCGTCTTAAAAATGTGCAAAGAAGGTACTACAAAGCAAAGTTTGATCTTTCATGTAATTTTTTAACTACTCAATATATAAGTATTATTTTTTTATATGTAATTCTACAAGATTTATTTAATATTAAACAAAATTTTAGATTTTATAAAACTTTAGCCAAAACTAAAATAAATGATATTAAACATAAAGCTACTTGAACACATTGGGATTAGGCTTGCGCGGCAAATTTTGAGGTCAAAATTGAAAAAATGACCAAGAAAATGACTTTATATTGTACAAATAAGTACAAACAAAGACTTATACCTAAATTTTTAGCTAAATTTTAATTAGAAATTATTTTAAGAACTTTTTTCTAAAAAAATTAATAAAAATTTTGAAATTTGGATTAAAAGTTTTTTTAAAAATAATTTCTAATTAAAATTGAGCGGAGAATTTAGGTATAAGTCTTTGCTTGTACATATTTGTACAATATAAAGTCATTTTCTTGGTCATTTTTTCAATTTTGACCTCAAAATTTGCAGCGCAAGCATAATCCCAATATGTTAAAATAGCTTTATGTTTAATATAATTTATTTTAGTTTTGGCTAAAGCATCATAAATTTTAAAATTTGTTTTATGTTAAATAAATCTTGTAGAATTACCTAAAAAAATATATACTTATATATTGAGTAGTTAAAAAATTACATGAAAGATCAAACTTTGCTTTGTAGTACCTTCTTTGCACATTTTTAAGAATCCTATGACCTCTTAATAAAAACGATCCAATATCACTGTTAAAATAAATTTTAAAAGGATTGTAGAAAATAGTACGCAAAAAATCCTAATGATGGGGCTAGTGCATGTGAAATTCTTCATTTTCAACGTTTTAATGGATCGTACTTTATTGTTCACAAAAGTTTATACTATATAAAAAAACATTTTGGTAAGCTTAACACTTTACCTACGGGCGTCGACTGACCCATAGACTAAGAACACTCTAAGTTTCAAACTCTCATTGGAGAATTTCTACATTGAAATTGACATAGAAACTAGCGCGCCCCCTTTGTGTCTAAGGGAACTAATGTAATGGTTTATAGCTGCCTATTTGCAGTCACCTTTAGGAGATTTAACAGAGCCAATGACATCTCGTAATTTGGAACCCTTATCAAGTGACGATAGGGATCTATTTTTACTACAACTTATTTTCGACTTTATTTTTGAATATATACAGCTACTCATTGACTTTTATATCCCTCGTAGGCCCATCCTCAAGATATTTGACCTTGTGCTTCTTTTTCTCCATTAATAAACCTACAGACTGACTACGCTTGTCATTTTAGACATGGTCCCCTAAAGATCCACAAGTGATTCGATTGAATAACTCGTCAAATATTCATCCAAATGTAACAAAAACTTAGATTAAGGGGTTTTCAAGGGTTTTTCACATTTCTAAGTAATTAAAATTGGGTGTTGCTATTGAAAATTTTAAAGTTCGTAACATTTTTAATATTAAGACGGACCCTTATGCAAATTTTGTGTCATGCAATTAACTCAAAATGTTATTTGTTCACATAGTCAAAAAGGTCCGATGTAAAAGGATGACTAACGGTTGAAATAATCACTAGTGGGTAACTTTTTTTTAACAGAGAACATTCCGAAGAAACAGTAGCCCTACAATTGAAAGTACAATTATGCCAATCAACAAATCAACCTTTAATAGTGTTTTAGTTGCTTTCGACACGTTAGAAGAGCTAGGCATTAGATTAAGTTGCTGGTCTAGAAGATTTTTAGTCTACGGGTCAGTCGACGCCCGTAGGTAAAGTGTTAAATATATTTGTTGTTTTCACCTAATTATATTTCGCCTTCCAATGTGTTCTAAATTTTCTATATCGTTTAAATCTTCCTTATCATAAGACTCGTAGTAATCGGCCATCTTTTCTGTTCGCAAAACTGCTCGAACGCTATTGGTAGATGGAATGTAGTACCAGGTATAAACCACCTCGAGAGGTGGTTTATTCTCGAGCGCCTAGTCTAGGATTAGTCTCGCGCTTACGTGCTGGTGGATACCGTTTTGCGGCTATTCCCGCACTAGAACCGGTTCAGAGATTAAACCGCGCCTAATCGTGGTTGGTGGATACGACCGTTAAAGAACTGGTTTTTAAATCTTTGGAGTGACACTAGGAACCAGTGACGTCAAATTCCTATAAATTGACTAGGCAGTATATAAGCATGAAAAATTACTCAACTTTGAAAAAATCACAAAAAGAGCTCTAACAACTTACACTCTTAAAACGAACGAGCGATTTTAACTCAGTCTGATTGATTTTCACACCTCCAGTCTGGAAAATGCACTTCTCCTTTTGGAGTGCTAAACCTCCGACAGGATCACTCCAAACGAGTGATTTTAACTCAGTCTGATATAATATTCACTCATTTCCAGTGTCGAAAATGCACCTCTCCAACTGGAGTGGAATTCACTCTTTTGGTTTAAGAGTGTAAGGCATTGAGTCAGAAAACACCAACATGACAACACGAACATTTCTCTATATAATATAAAATTGTAATTGTCGTACGCTTGAGAGCCACGTGACTTACGCGGCTTCAGCCAATCAGAAACGCTGAAAGTAAGTTTGGCGGTGTGCTTTGCTTTGTGCCAGGGCTGCTTCAGCTTGCGTTCCGTGGCTTTGGTAGAGAAAGTTTCTTAGCGCTAGAGCTACGTGATGCCCTGGAGCAGTCCCACGGAAACTAGCTTATTTTTCAACTGTTGGCATCGGTCTTGAGTTTCCGGCCACGGATCTTAAAAACCATAGAGTTAGGTAAGATAATAGAGCGGTCTAATATGTATGTGTGCAGTAACGCAGAAAAGAAGCAGGCTAGAGCGGTGCATCCTAGGATACTCAGTGACAGTTTCCATAGTTTCGGCTACTATGTTATGCGCGGAAGCTGAAAAAACTGTTAAAGCTGTGCATCTTGGGCTACCTCGGTGCCGGTTTGTTATGAGCAGTAGCTCGGAAAACCTGACAACCTTGCTTCAATAAATTTGAATTGATAGACCCAAAGACATTAAATAAAATGGACTGCGCTTCAATAGTAAAGCAGCTTAGGGATGGAAAACTGAAACCGTTTTTTTTTTAACCGGTATTTTGGCCCCGGTTTTGACAGAAAAAAAGTTTTTTTTATGAGGCCGGTCTGAACCGGAAACCGGATTTTCAGGGAAAAAACCGACGGAAACCAGAACACCGTTTTTTTAAACCGCCACCCCTTGCAAATTAGCATTATGTCCTAAACATCACAAATCGCCAAAAGGCGAAAGGTTGCTACATATGGCAACTTAACGCTACCGTTGCGTTATGAACTATTCCAAATTGTCGCCAGACCTGAATATCAGCTGGCCAGCCCAGGTAGTGACTTGCATCTAATTCCAAGTCACGTGGGTTTCTACCAGTCACAACCGCTTGGTGTTTTTTTTAATGGTTTTTGCAAACGATTTTTTGCGCATATTTCTTATTTTTTTCTTCTGGCTTTTATAATAAATATTTAATTACATTCTTTTAATCTCTGAGCATGTAAACAATCGTGAATGTTATACTCTTAATTCAGTAACGTTTTGAGCAATATGCCAAATGCTTGTGAAATTCCTAATTGCAAAGAGAGGTATAAAAAAAGGTTACACCTTCACAAGTAAAATTTATTTAGTTCTGCTTATTTTTAGTAATTGTGTTCTTTATAAACTATACTTTCTATAGAGGGAATTTATTGTAAAAGCTCTTTTGTACTGAAGAATCATATTCATGATTAAGTCAACGTTTTTAGATTTCTAATTATAATTAATCTTTTGGACCAAGTCAATTAAATTAATGGTCTGGAAATTGACAGCTTGGAAGTAGAATATTTTTGGTACAATTTGGAAAAAAAAACCTGTTTTTACAATCGTAGTTTTTGAGTTATTTATATTCAAAAAGTCGAAAATTTGTTGAATTTGAAATATATTGATGAGTTTTAGAAAGCTGGGTATATTCCAGGTGAAACAATGGAAAAAGCAATATTTCAAAAAGACCTATTTGATTTTTTTTTATATTGGACCATTAGAACGAAAGTTATGACGGCCGAAAATATTCACCATGTCAATCATCAACTTATATTTCAGCAACACTCTACAAAAACCTACTTAATGTTCTTTAAAATTAATTTTTAATGCAGAGTCCACGTAATTCAATTGTTTAAGTAATTTTCAATGGACGTACAAAAGCAAAGGAATAATCTGATAGATATATATTGTCAGCCTCATGTGTTCTGGTCGTTGTGAAAAAATTCGCCAAATGGTAAAATCGCCATACATGCGAGCCAAACGCGACACAGTCATGTGACTGTGTAAGTTAGATGATGAGGACACTGAAGGTTTGCCAATGCGCAGTCTTTTCTATTTAATGTCTCTGGAGCGACCCCTCTGCTCCTCCTTCCTAACTCTATGGTAAAAGCAGCCGAAGCCGATGCATCTTCCCTTTTTCGTCTTGCTCACTCTCCCCGCTGGTCGGGACCTTTTAACTAAAATATCTTCCCGATTGTTCTAATTAATTTTTGCAGTATGAAATTAAAAATATTGATTTAGTAAACAGCGAATGAATCACCAATTCAGTTCTTTAAATGTTTTTTAGTGTTTTTGTGAAGATTAAAGGCACTGATCCAAAGGTGGTAACTAAATAAGCTTAAGAGTTTGACGTCATCGCATCGACCAATCAAATCGTTTTTCACTGGTGATGAATAATTTATGTTTAAAGAGCAGGAAGCATGTTTTATTCAATGCAGATTGTATAGATCAGCATTCCTGTATTGGCAGTACCCACTTATTAGTCTTGAATGTTTGTTTGCGGGGCAAACAAAGAGGAATTACGTAGCAACTCTAGGGGGTTTGCGAGCGGAAGCGAGCAAGGGCGAAGTTCCCTACCGGCCGCGAAGCGGCCAATGGAAGTGCGCAGCACTTCCGGGGGTTGGCGAGCGATAGCGAGCAGGGGGCGGAGCCCCCTAGTACTTAATAAAAAAATCGGGGTGGTCGTTGCTTCATAAACCAAGTTGCTAGTAGGTTTCTAATATAATACCACATGGAAATCTTACCACGTTGGAAAACTAGTAGCTGTCTCCCTACATTATATGATAAAGACTAATTTAGCAAAATTGCATGCTATTTCTCCTAAAGGACTGAAATATTACTTTTCTACAAGAACCATATGCAATACTTGTCCAGTACATATTTTTTATAACTTTGATCAAATTTATTCAGATATACCCAACCGCAAATGAAATATTATAATTATCTTTTCCGTTGTACATCTTCGTAACATGTGGAGGTGACGCAAAACAAATTATCACATAAAAAATAAAATATTTGCTCCTTATTTACGTCGCTTTTTCAAAACCCTTTCGATTAAAATGAGCGTTAAGGTGGCTTCAAATAACTAAGAATGCATTCAGAAAGCTTTACGCACTTATGTATTATGCATTTTCTTAAGTACTTTTAGAGTTTGAAAGAAGTGAAAACTTTTGTTAGTCAACTTAAATATAAAAGAAAATGTATTACAATTGGTTTTAAAAATACAAACTATAAGAAATCATGAAAAAGCATCGCACGTACCCTAAGAGTTTTAACGTTCTCTAGGGGAAAATAATAAACACAAATTCACTTTAAAACTTTCAAATGCAATTTCCTCTAAATTTTATTCTTTTGGGATTGGCTTCATTCCAGAAATGATGTCATTAAAAAATTCAGTTACATCAGACATTTACTCGAGATATATGTTTGTTTTTTTTTTTTTTTGCTTTGGAAATACTTTTCATCGCTCTCAATACGTCACATCGCTATTGGTTTTATTCAAATTCATATCATTGCAGAAGGAATAATTTTATTTCGCTTTACAGGTTCAGAAATGTTTTGAATTAAAAGCAAATAAATATACTTTTTAGTGCATTTTATATTCGCAGATGTCTTTTTTTTAAACTAAAAAACTTACACTTAACAAATATACAAAATTTCAAATTTTCAAGATTTTATCAAAATTACAATAAACAACAGAAATTGCAGCAACTATAATACTTTAAAAAAAAAACATGATTGCGTTTGTACTTCTGGCATAGTCTAAAATACGCAACTTTTAAAATTTAAAATTCTAATTATTATTAAACTCTATATTGTTATGAAAGTAATAATTAATTTTTGAAAAAAAAATTACAATAACTATAAACTATCTGTGAATCAAAAACAAAATGTTTTTCTAACTGCTTCTGTTTTTCTAATCTTCAACTTTTCCCTAAGGTCTAGACTCGTTCTTTTAATTTATAATTAACTTACTTAAAAATAAAAATTGTTTAAACGAAAAACTTTGTAAATTAAATTTTATTTTCAAAATATACTAACATCATCAAATCAAGCTTTAAGTAAAGAAAACAGCATGCACTTTTTCATTCTTTATTAAATTACAAAAAATTGCATTTAAGTGAAAGTGTCTTGTTATAAATCATCGGATTATATATTTCTATACAATAAAAATGCTTACAAATCACAGTTTATAAAATAAATTTAATTCAATAGTTTAGATCACATAGTGTTTACATTTTTAAAAAAAAAAGCATATAACTATTACAATAAATACAAAATTCATTATTTATTTAAGCATAATCATGCTTCCACAACCAAATGAGTGAGGATTGTTAGTAGTCAAACATTGTTGAAGAAAAGTTATTTTCCTTTCCCTTTGTAACCACCATATCCGCCATTCCTTCCACCTCCGAGGCCAATATCATCGTAACCTCCCAATCCGCCACCTCCCAATCCGCCACCTCCCAATCCGCCACCGCCCAATCCGCCACCTCCGATGCCTTTTCCTCCACCAAGGCCGCCACCTCCGATGCCTTTCCCTCCGCCAAATCCACCTCCTATTCCCCTATCATAACCACCTCCAAATCCACCACCTCCGATTCCTCTATCATAGCCGCCTCCAATACCGCCACCTCCTATTCCTTTTCCTCCCCGAAGCCTCCCCGGCCTCCGCCTATTCCTCCGCCTCCGATTCCTTTTCCTCCTCCGAAACCTCCTCGGCCACCTCCTATTCCTCCACCTCCATATCTTCCGCCACCATATCTTCCACCGCCGCCTCCGTATCTATCTCCGTATTTCCCGCCTCCAGCATTGACATGGACCACCAGGAGAAATGCCACTGTGGCAATTACTGGAACCTAAAAGATAAATGTTCAATAAACTGATTGATTGATTGATTGTATGATTGTATGATTGATTGATTGATTGATTGTATGATTGATTGTATGATTGATTGTATGATTGATTGATTGATGATTGATTGATTGAAATGAATACAAATTGAAACATTAGTATTTCGCATTTTCTCAATTATATAAGAAATTGATAATTTATAAACCTGTAATTATATCAGTATTTATTTCCTGAGAAGATAACAGTGATACATCGCTCCATACAAAGAAAAATTATGTTTTTTAATTTCCACGTTTAGTGCAATATCGAGTGGGTTTTATTAATCTCTTCATCAAAATTAATTCAACAAAATTCATTTTTGTTGTTTAAAGTTAATAACAGTAAACGAAACTCGAAATATTGATAAAAACCTAATTTTTTTGCATATTTTCATCATTAAAACGGTGAATTCTTACTTATATCCGTAAATATTTCATAATAAAACGCTTATGAATAAAATATCTTTAACAATTCTCAAAGATTTCTTAGTAAGAAAAGACGATTTTAATATGCGAACTATTTTGGTAAAAAACTTTATTGAATTGCAACAAAATTACTAGCTTTAATTATTAATCAATTGTGCATGTGAATGTAATTATCCTAGATATTATTTTGTAATTTATATACTACGGCAAACGACACTAATAGTTTAATGAAAAAATATCTACAATATTCTCATATTAATGCTAATCTACATTTAAGGGTGCATTCACCCAATAATTACTTTTGGTTACCAAATTAGAAATCTTGTTAGTCGCCAACCATATCACGGACTTATGAGTACTAATTAGTAATTATTGGCTTATCAGTAATGAATAAGAATCCTTATTTTGCATCATAAAATTCATTTATTGAGTCATCTGTTGTATTCTTTTCTAATTTCTAGAAATATATACTTCAATTAACAATTCCAACATTTTCTTCGTATTATATTTCCAGAACTATAACATATTGTACAATGCAAGCATAAAAGGCACTTATCAGCACAATGCTAATTTTATTAAAAATTGATCGAAGTTTTTATTTTCTATTGTACTTCATGAGCATTGAATTACACTGCTAAACGCTTTGGCACAGAATTGCACCAAATTATCCTGGGAATTTTCTATCTTCGAGGTTGACCCATCCTTTCATAAATTAAGTGGGTCAATAAAATGGGTACCAAGCATTTTTGGGAACTAAACACTAAGGGGTTCCGCGTGAGGCAGACCACCTCACCGGGACATATGCCTAGAACCCCAGAGCCCTAGGTCACGAAAGCTGAAATGGGCAGGCAGGCCTTGGACCACTAATGGGCTGTTGCGCCGAGGAGTTATAAATTTTATACACCGCAGTGGTGAGTAAAATCCTTAAATAGTGGTGTTAGCTAGAAAGTTTCAGGACTCTCCGGTGCAATCCTGCGCCAAATTTTAAACAATTTACTAGCTTTTAATCTAGCGCACATATTAATTAAAATATTTTAATAAAAATACTCAGAATTGTAATTTTACTCAAAAAGTCACTTTTAGCTATTTCATCACTTGTTTGAAATAGTGCCACCCTAAACACACTTTGTTAATTTAAAAACCTCTTAGATTAAAGCTAACTTTCAAGTTAAAAGACACACAAAATAATAAATTAACTCTGAGAGGCTATTATAGATTTTTATAACATGGGACGACAAACCCTTTTCTAGTGACACATGCGTAAGTAGTATAAGTGTTTTTTTTTTAATTCAAACAAACTATAAAATCAACGGTTTTACTCAGACAAAGAAAGTTCATTTATCATTCATCAACCTCAATATATTTTTTATCGGTCTACTTCAAAGTTAGTTCAATCAACAAATTAATTAAGCGACGGAAATTTGGCTTTTATTTTTATTCTTTTAGTGAACCTCGCATGTTATTTTAACAAACACTAAGTTTCGCGGAAGTGGAATAAATCCAATTTCTATCGTAGAAATGACAATATTTATTTGCCATCAGCCTCGACATGTAAAAGACAAACAGTGGGCGTTTGGAGAGGAACTAATGCGTTTCTTTTAGTGTTTTTTTATAGATAAAAAGGATTTAAACTTAATTTGTTCTTTAGGTCGAACGCAATTTCACTGATGATTTGTTTATTATCGTAGTTGTTTTTTTTATCCTTCATAGCTTTCTGCGCCGACGTCGGTGTGACAAGGTTCAAATGGATTTCCTTGAAAAAACTAAGTTTAACATAAAAGTATCTGAAGAAACAAAAATAAAGTAATATGAAAAAAATTCGTTGAAATTTGAAATAAAGAAAAATTACAATAAACAATTAAGGGTATTAAGCAATAATTTCGAACACTATGAGGAAACCTTAAAGTTCACTTGAAAATATTTTTAATTTTTTTTTTAAAGCATAACAATAGCAATTGTTTGGGTTCTGCAACCACGCGTTTTGGCCAATTTTATAAAATAATATTTTTGAATTTTTTCAACTAAATGAAAGTGCAATTCCTGAAGGTGATGCTTCTATTGACATCTTCAGTTCATATTGAACTTCAGTGTAATAGTTTTAACGGTAACATTTTGTAAAAAAATATAATCAATCAATATTCCTGAGACAAATTAGCATTTTATTTAGAAACAAATCTTCATTTTGGCTAATCAAGAGTTGCGTCACTTTTAAGCGAACAAAGTGCCGACGCATTCCATTTTTTTATGACTTTGTACTCCAAGTCAGTCGTTTTTCTTACGATATTGACAAACCAAGCGTACAGAGTTCTGAAGGAAAAGAAGATGTTTAATTTGATAGATAGCAATCTGTATTGCTTCGATCGGTCGTTTTTCGGGAATTGCAGTTATTATTTTATTTTTTTAGAAAAACATCAATATCAATTATTTTCAGACAAAATCATCATTTTCGTTCAATAATGGACAAATGTAATGATAATGTGTTATTTTTAAAGAATGTAAGACAGTCAGTTTCTTATAAATATCCCAGAAATGAAGAAAAATCTCATTTGTTAAGTAATCAATTACTTAGCCCCAAAGTTTATATCAATTTTAAAAACGCATACGACATCATTATGCATGCACATCAGAAATACATTAACACTAAAATACATTTCGGCTTTTCAATTAGGAAAATTAAAAAATTGGATAATCAGTTTTTATGTTTAAATATATTTTCTAACAATTTTCATTTGTTTTCTGTATTTGCCTATTTGTTGTTAATTTAATTGTATAGATGTTAATATTTATAAATTTAAAAATATAAAACATAATGGCTAATGAAAAGTTTATAATAAATTCCAAAAAACATTTAATCTCTTTTATCTTACAATATAGATATTTCTTTGCGAGTTTGCATAAAAGCAATAATAATTCTTGCATTTTACACTTTTTATTATCAAGCTATATTAAATATTTTAAGAATGCATAAAAACTTAATTTATTCAATAGAAAACTATTAAAATTATTCCAATGAATTATACAAAGTTATTTTTTCATGAAATGAAATTACGCAAATCATATTATATAAATTTGGTAGCAGAAAATCGGATTACTGCAATAAAAAGTAATTTACAACTATGTAATTATTTTGTTAAATTAAAAATACCAAAAATACCATAGTTTAAAACATTAAAAAAATGTAAGAGATCAAAAACAAATATATCCTGGTTGTAAAGAATTTAACCATTTCAAAAATTAAAGTATATATAAATAACTAGCTTTTAGTTTTTCCTGTGAAAAAGCAAAATAAATTCTATTCCAAATGTCTACATGAAAAGAAAAAACTTTAAGAATTCGGTTCAATAAGGTATTTTATATTTGAGTTTATTTTGAAAAAAATCAAGCTATAAATGTGACTTAGACTGCCATCTATTGATGAAGTTTCTAACCATATTTAGAAGCAATTTTTAACTTGTTTCGAAACATTTAATAGTAAATTCATTTAAGTAATATTGTTTATTTCAAAAAATTTTGCATTTTCATTTCATTAGCAAATTTAATTAATTAAGTTAAATTTTACATAAAATTTTTACAATCATATTTTAAAATTTATTTGCTTTACAGTAAAAATTACATTTAGTAAGTATACATTTTTCCAGCGGGTTAATGGTCTCAAAAATGGAATAAATTTTCACTACTTCAATAATTCAACAGCTAAACTGTAAAAAATAAAGTATTCATAATTTTTCATACTTTAAATATTAAATATAAAAAAATGCGATTACATCATTTCATAACTTTATCAAAATAATTATTATTTAATATAATTATAGTTCCCCAATTTTCTAAAGAGTCATTCAATTTTCTCGAACAAACATGCAAGATTAAATTTTTTAAAAAAAAAAGTATTTACTTACGAATAGCTTCATGCTTATAATTTGATGCAACCTGATGGAAATCAAAAGATCTTTTCCAGGGTATGTTTTTATATAAAAACGGATGATCTAATCACGTCCCCCCCCATCCGCATTCGATAACACGGGTGGAAATAGGAAGGATATTAGTTTTATGTTTATTCTAGAGACAACAAACAAGAACGTTTTTCTTGGAAATAGATTTTTTTCGGCGATATTTTTGTTTATATTGAATATTTTTTGACATGGAATCGACTGAGTATATCTCGAATCAAATGAAGTCACAAAACTGCATCTATGCTTTTGATAGACTAGTAGTGTGAGCTGTTGATTCTCAAACAGAAAATATGTCTTCTATGGTTGAAAAAGTTCACTTTTATTTAGATTTTTGTAACATATTGACATTATTTTAATTTAAAAGTTTTGTTCGTAGAGTTTATATAAACATTTTTCAATATTGTATCGTTATATAAATATTCTGCTTTAGAGGTTATATAAGTCCTGTGCAATATTATGCAATATTTTAGTAGATTTTATGCATCGAGCTATTACTAACTGGGTAAGATTAGTTTAAAGAATTAAATGTTTGTTATATATTCAATAAAAAGTTAAAACAAAAGAGCTTTTTATGTCACAAATATTTCTCCAGCAGTTTTAAAACTTTTGGAGAACATACAAGAAGGTTTAGATATTATTTTAATATGGTAGAAAAAATCAATGCTTTCATCGATTTTGGGGTACTAAGTCCCCTGCTTTAACAGAAACAAATGAACATGGAATGGATCAATCAATAACGCGTTGATCTTCAGGTTTAATAATTCCAGGTGGGCTTGGATTCAATTATGGTTCTTTTAAATGCAACCGTTCTCTATATACAGATGGCTTAAAAAGATTAAACAAAGTTTTTATTTTAAAAATATTTTTTAAACGTAAATTTAAAAAAATGATTCTTTAGAACACTACAAATTTATAAATCGATATTTTTGGATATCATAGGAAATATTTAGGGAGAAACATTAAATATCAATAAAATTATATTTTTTCTTCCTCATGATATTATTTATCAGATTTGTAAGGGATCTTGAAAAAAAAATTTATGTAACATTAATTAGTTTGATTTTCATTAAGCTAAAAAGTTTCCACGGTAATCTTCTAAGTACACATTTAAAATACAAGCTTTAATTTAAATGATAAAACTTTCTTTTGAATTTTAATCAGAATACGGCTTAATTAACTTTGCAGGAATACAAAACAAATGGTATAGAAATGTCTTTAAGTAGTTATATAAGTATTAGGTTATTGTTTACTGCACAATTAAAATTTTAAGTTACCTCAACAAAAAATAAACAACCTTAAATTCAATTTTATTTTAATTTAATATTTTCTCTTCATAAATTAAAAACTGCAAGAAAAGTATTTAATAAAATTTATATCACACTAAAAATTATTATGAATGATTATAACTTAAGCTTATTATAATTGTCATTGGAACACGGAAACCAAAACATAAAATTATCAGTATTCTTAGATGATATGGTTTAACATTTTTTCCGTTGACCGATTTTAACATAACACTCCTTTTTTTTTTCTATTTTCCATGATTAAACGAAAACTCAATCTTATTTTTGAAAAAATTAAAGTAACGATGACCAAATTAAAGTAACGATGATGAATTTCTCGTTAAAATACCATTTTTAATTAATCTCATTTTATCATCTCGCTTCAGCACCTGAAATCGATAAAGTATTTTAATTAAACTTGTTTCTAGCACTTTAGAAAAAAAAACTTTATTATTTTTTCGTAAAAACCAGGAATATATTATCATAGACAAAATCTAGCAAAGAATACAATAACTATCGAAGAATAATTTAATTGATAATTATCTTCTTTCTTTTGGAGTCTCCCATGTCCCTTGAAATCGATCGCCCTGTCAAAATGATCAATGAGCCGTGAGATGGATCACTGGATCGTGAACTTTTGAATCATGTAACACTGAAGGCGGTTGACATGATCTCAGAGTTCAATTCTTAACTAGACAGGCATCTAGACAGGCTATTATCTATACTTTTGAGTCGAAATTTGAAGTTTGTCAATCGAATGTTTAGAATTTATTGTGCGAAGTCAATAATTGCGACGCATAATGGGAAAGCCAAAGTTATATACTTTATTTTTGTTACAGCTGGTCTATTATAATAATACCTATTTTATATGAATTTTAAAAATACTATTGTATGTATTTGGCACTATAACAAGACATTTAAATACTCTTTTATTCCTTTTCCAATTAATGGTTATATTATTAGTTGGCATATGTATGGTGTATAAGATAGATGAATTTTTAAAAAATTGTAGTTATAAACAAAAATATTTGATGTTATATTAGAAAGTGGTAAAGCAAAATGTTAGTTGTAAGCAAAACGTTCACAAATGTAATTGTTTTAAGATAACTAAATTTTGAGAATGTTAAAGAGTTTCAAATAATATCTATTGATCAAATTAGAAAAACCCAACTTGAATTACATATATTTACTATAGCTAAGCAAATATCGGTGTTCAATAATTTTTATTATAAAATGCATAAAATATGTTTTATAAATTTGCAAAAAAAAGTAATTTAAATAAGAGGAGAATTTATAATGAAAACACAATCATCAGGAATTGAGTTGCTTTTCCGTTTCCAAAAATATAACTTGCATTTATTTCCTTTTAAAACAAAAAATAATGTACTTCCTTCGGTAAGAATGTACTGTACACGGAAATAACATTCTTGAAGGTCAATTATGAAAACTTCTCCTTTCCGTGTACAATATGATATACTCATTCCTTGCTTAAACATACAAAAATACTTTCAACAATTCAAAAACTTTTTTAAAATTCATGAAACAATGTCATTATTTTCTACTTCTACACTTTAAATTCAGAGAATATCAAACAAAGCAATTTTAATTTTCTTTCGCCGTCTAGAAAGAACAATGTATATTTTCAAAAAGTAAGACTCGAGCCGTTTTATAAAATATGCCTGGTAAAAGAAGTACGTCCTGAAGCTTGACTTAATTATGTAAAAAAATGAGTTCACATGCGGTTTTTATCTCATTTGCTGAATAAATATAAGATACAATAGAAGTTGGTATAGTAATATAATAAAAACAATTAATGAATATTCTCATTTTTCATCACTTCAGTATTAAAATAACAATGCGAGGAAGATGAGTTTTTTTTAACCATAAAAAATATTTGTAGTTGTACGTACTTTTTCAACAAACGTCGTGTATTATAAAACGTATTTATCTGTATTAAACAAAAGAAATTCAGCTAGAATACATTAAAACACACCAAATCATATTTTTACAAGTATTTTTTTATGTTTTTAAAGCAAGCCAACATATATTGTAGTATCTACTGAGCAATTTTACAATTTAAAATGAAACTATCTGGAAATTAATTATTTTAAATTATTTGTATAAAAATTAGAATAAAAGATATTTATATTAATCATCAACTAATATAATTTTTTTTAACTGATAGCACCCTGTTAAAATTATTTTAACTACATCTGAAAGCAAGAAAAACCTCATAAAAAATATTATATTCCTAAAAAATAAAATAAAATAAATGTCGCATTATTATGAAATAGCTAAACTCATTTTGAAAAACATTATTAAAAAATTCGTTTCAAAACTAGAATTAATCTTTTTTAAAAATATTACTTGCACTTGTTTCGATGCAATGTTTTTCGATGATTCTTACTGTAAAATGTGATATATATATTATTTTTAGTAAATTTGTTTCGATTTTTTTTAATTAAAAAATGCATTTATTGTTTTTAAAAAAAAATTATTAACATACATTTGTGAAATTTTAAGCTCTTTCCTTCGAAATGAACTGATATATACTGACATTTCAGATTACTCCATAATTTATAGCGAATAGTTTGGGTTAGTTTAAATTAACGTATCAAAAACAGTCAAAATAATAATATTTTTCCATTTATAATGATGCTTCCAAAACCGATTGTACTATATTTTATGTTTTTATTTAATACGGGAATAAATGACAATAGTTATGTAGAATTGATAAAACAAAAATAAAAAATAATATAAAAGTAATATTCTAACAATAATAAGTGATAATAAAGTAAGCTTAAAGAAATCTAGGGGGGGGGGGATGACATAAAATTGGTGCTTGAGAAATAATAAAACAAAAACTGCTTTTGTAATTCTGAGTCCCTGAAAATTTCATAATTAAGTTGTTTTGTGTTGAAAATTATTATGTGTAACTAAAGCAAAATCCCCAGTCCCTATTAAAGTAATTTTCAGTCCATGTTTGTTTAACCCATGTATTTAATTAAATTTATTACTGAAAACTATGGGTGTGTAATAGTACGCAACCTTCAATTACCACTCTATAAATCAATACATTTAAAGGGAAATAAGTGCCCTATGAGGTCATTTCAATAACTTTAAGGTCTAAAAAGTTCTATGGCAACTTAAATTAGCGCATGTGCGATTTTCTTAAAACCTTAATTATGATGTTCAACAAGTACTAAGTTTAGTTTGACAAATGACAGTGATTGCGCCCTCTAGAAGGGAAGGGCGTAGGCTATATAGCCCATTACCCCGCTCGCCAGAAGAGACAGTCACAAGAGACACACAAAGAAGGACGCCACAAACACATAGACAAATAACAACATTTATTGACAAACACAAACATCCATGCCTTTAACTGGATTCTAACCCGAGCCCAGCAGCTCCAAAGGCTAGTACATTAACCATTGCGCCAGTGGACCGGTTGACTAAGTTTAGCTTAGTTTGGACTATCGTCGCACTAGAGCTACAAGTGGACTATTGGTGACGTGCGTCGTATTTTAGAACCACAGTCAAGGGACGAGCCGGCAACTGAGTAGGCACCTAACGTAACCGTTAAGGACGACATCGTACGCAGCGTTAGGATTTTGAAGAATATTTAACGCGCACTCCCTCTACACGAGGAGGGAGATTCGGACATCTTTGGCTGCACGGGCCGTTATTGAAGTTCTTAGCTCTTTAATCTCTATGTACACTCTTAAAACGAACGAGCGATTTTAACTCAGTCTGATTAATTTTCACTCCTCCAGTCTGGAAAATGCACTTCTCCTTTTGGAGTGGATCCTTTGTGTGTTAAACCTCCGACAGGATCACTCCAAACGAGTGACTTTAACTCAGTCTGAGTTAATATTCATTGCTTTCCAGTGTCGAAAATGCACTTCTCCAACTGGAGTGGATTTCACTCTTTTGTTTTAAGAGTGTAGAGTAGTTTCAGACAAACAGACAGACCAAAAGTTTTTGTTTTTAATAACACTGTTTTTTTTTTTAACTTGAACCTTCCAAAAAGTGCAGATAACACAAAATCTCCATTTTGGATTTTGAACATTTCATATTTCGTAACCTTCCGAAAAATACCTTATATTTCTTATTAGGTAATAGAAAGTAAAAACTCATTGCCTTGAAATAGATTCATGACCAACCATTTACAGGTATATCTCGTCCCAGGAGTAACACCAATTCCCAGACACCGGAAAAGCGTTCTCCTGCGGATATCACGAACCTTCTCCGACACTTAACGCAAGGAAATGATAATCGACAAAAAAAGGCCTCTAATTCTTGGATTTTTATCTCGTTCTCTCATTCATCTCTGATGGTCCTTATCTTCCTGTGCTTTTATCTCCCGTAGACTCATTTCCTAACCGGATTCGTGCTCTGCATGTCTTCTCTCTCTAACTTTTATCTCTCTCTCTCTTTCTCTTCCATCCTCTCACTTGTTTGAAAGAAGATGATAATTGAAGATCTTAGTGGAAGAACGTGCTAAGTGACAAAAAAGTGAAAACGAGAAAATGAGCTTGAAAGTATATCGTTCGCACTCAGATATGTTAAAACCAGTACTTCCAAACCGTAAAAAAATATTCTAAACTTTAAGCTAATGAAAACGAGGAAACTTAATATCTTTAAAGACGTTAGTATTATGTTCATTGAGAGAAAAATCTAAATTTTTTTTTCAAAAATGTCACTTAGCACGTTCTTCCACTAGGCTCTTCAATTGTAGGGAAGAAAATATTTAATTCTTTTTTGCAATTGTTTTTTTTTAATACAGAAATTATTATCATTTTAAATTTATTATTATCTTTCTATCGTCATCTTTATTATCTATATTATTTTTGATTTTACAACTATTATTTTCAAGTCTAATTAGCAATGGTTATTCAGTAGAGTGAATAACTGATAAAATATGACAGGACAATAAACCGTTTTAACCTTTTTTTTAATACTCCTGGATTTTTTAATACTTCTGGCCCAGAAATTCTAATCATTTCAAGTTTATTAGTATCATTTTATCATCGCTTTTATTATCTTTATTATATATTTTTGATTTTAAAACTATTATTTTCACGGCCAATACTTACTGAGCAATGGTTATTCAGTAGAGTGAATAACTGTTTAAGTATGACAGGACCATAAAATGTTTTTAACTTTATTTCCCTCCTGGATTTTTAACAACTGGTAAATTTGTTACTATTCATGAGAAAAATAATTACCTGCTAAAATAAATAATGAAAAGTTGCAGGGCATCTGCCCTGTTGTTGGTCGACAATTTTTGTTTTTGTACTTTTAACCTATATATCAAATTAACTATTACAAACGTTGGATTGGAAAACTTGACATTTATTGTTTTTTCACGCATCATTTTCTTAAATCCTATCGAAAATAACTTGCATGTTTCTTTAAATAAAGGAAACAGTTAACAATGGGAAAATATATACTAAAAAATTCATTAAAAAAACAGATCAAATAAAAATATCTTAAAAAGGCGTCTTCTTTAAGTTGTAACTTTAGATAACCACCACTTATATTGGTATTCGTAATTGAGAAATAATTCGAGGGGATTGTTTTTTGAGTTTATATTATTGTTGCATGGAAAAATTTGAGAATTATTAATTTGTGGGATTCTAAAATTATTACGTTACACACCTCAAAAGAATTGTAAACGTAAAAAACAAATTTGTTGAATTTTGTTAAAGTCATATGTGAGCATCAACATTGAATATTATAAACTGTTAAATATTTGACCGATTCCCTACATTTATTTCTTCAAAGTTTGGTTACATGTTTTTAAGAATCCTGATAAGTGAAATAAGTGGGTCTGTATAAACCCAAGAAGACCTAAAGATATTTATATCATTCCGAAACCTAAAAAGAATATGTTCTATAAAAAAAATTATCTTGAACTAAAGGTTATTTTTTTTTTTAATTTTTCCTCTTAAAGTACACTCTTTGAATATTTTTTATTTCTTTCAAAAACAAATTTAAAATTCTTTTGTTTGATATCCTTTATTAGAAAACTATTTTAAATTATTGTATTCAGCTATTATTAAAATAAAATTCTTCACCCTAATTAGTAAATCTTTATTGTTTAACCATCTTCATTACATCCCCGACACTTCTTTTGCCATAACAACATTTTACTTCCGATTTAATGTGTTTTCTGTTTTGTCGTGTGTATGTGTTTGTAAATAAATAGTATAGAGTCGTCGGATTTTCTGGATGGGAAAATTCTTGGCACGCATGTCATATGATTATGTGGCATGTAAAAGATCCCTGGAGGGCCCATTTGGCCTGGGTTCTCTCGGCAAAATTAAATCTCGGCATACTTTAACATCCACAGAGAACTCGGATTCATTGTAATCTGTGCGTCAAAATTGGTTGCGAGAGCCGCCTAGATGGTGCCACAAAAAAATGGCTCTCAGTTCTGGGGAATGTGCCGAGTCTGCAAAGGTTTGACCGCCAATGTTGCAGCCCCATTAGAGAGAAAAAGTATCTACTTTTTCATGTTCATGATCACCACTATGGTCCTTGTAATCATTGGTGTTCTGTCTGCATATTGTTATTTTATTTGTTTATTTTCCTTTAAGGTAGGCGAATACCCAAAATTCTAAAATTTTTACTATTGGTTTAATCTTTTCCAAATTTGGCATAGTGATTTCAAATATAATAAACAATGCTTTTGGGGCAATTTTTTTATTTAAATATAATTGATTTATTAAATGTTTTTCAACTAAAAAAGGGGGTTTGCGCCAACACTTCTAGCATAAAGTTTTACAATAATTTACCTGAAATTTTTTACAAATGCTATTTCAATATATATCTGTGCCATGAACCTCTAACATCTCATGTAAATATAGTAGTTTTTTTTTTAAATGTCCAAGTGTAAGTTAATCGAAAAAAATCCTTTTTTTTGTGTGGTTAATTTATAACATTTTCTTAATAACTTCTTTTCTTGTAATTTTTATGTTACTCTAGAGGGTCATGGCATGCATCAGTTCAAAGCGAAGAATTTAACACATAATTAATGTTTATAGGATTAAAATTCAATGTAGTAGACTTGTTAGCGTAAACCTCTTTTTTTAGTAGAAAAACACCGCTTAAAATAAATAAAATATATTTAAATTTAAAACAATGCCTAAATAGTATTATTCATTATATTTGAAATCACTATGCCAAATTTGGAAAAGATTAAAGTAATAGTAAAAATTTTAGAATGTTGGGGAATTTTGGGTATTCGCCTACCTTTCTTGTTCTTGTCTGTACTATGTTTATGTGCAATAAAATTAGTATTTTTATAATTATAAACATAATAAAGGCGTATGATATCGTCTTCGAAAGGAACCGATTACTTATAGGGATACTTGGCTATTCCTCTAATAAAATAAAAATAAAGGACGCTTTTCCTGAAATATATCGCAATTTTTCAATATTTATTTAGGTTGTTGAAACAAAACTGAAGTTTCGTTTTTATCAGTGAATACGTAGAATAAAAAAAAATTATTATTACTTTTTGAAATTTGCTAACCCATTAATGCCTGGCGTCCCTTTTTAGGGACACTTTAAAAAAAATTCGCAATTTTTAATGAATAAACTTTTCAATTAAAAAATTGCTCCGTTGTATTCAATAGTGTACATTTCAACTGACCCAAGGGCATTGATGCTGTTTAAGGCAACTTTTCCGGTAAAACTCTTAACATTTTAGTCTCATAACCTTTAATTAGCGCCACCTGAAAGGGTCTTAATGGATTAACTACAGAATGTGCCCTTTTCGATTTTTTTTTTTTTATTTTTGCCTTCGTAGTTTGAGCGTAATATAATCCTATTCCTAACTTACTAAAACGAACTTATTCAAATAATAAAATCAAATATCATTCTTGTAAAAATAACGGAAACAAAGAATAAATATTATTTAAATATAGTATGCATCAATCATATGAACCATGAAATCTCTATATATCCCGAAAATAAGGAAAATGTCTTGGGGCAATGGTCGTTAGAAATCTCTCTTTTTTAGATGATCGTGTGAAATAGTCAATGTCAAAGTATATACACTAACAAGAAATATACTTGTATGCGTCTCCTTTTGTTATTCATATGATTGTCTTTTTTTGTGTTTTCATAAAAAGAAAGCCAAAACTAGCTAATATCAATTATTGACGGTTGATTTATTTTGATCAAAGCCCCCCTTATGTTTTCTCTCACTAAGTAATACAAAGTAACTTTTATGTTCATGGATGAATTCATGAATGGATAAATTTGTCATTTTTTTAATTGTAAAAAAGATACTTTGATAAATTACAACTACAAGTTACAATACGTAAAATGAATGCGTTTTGTCATGATTACAAGTTTGTAACAATTGATGCAATGTATTGATAAAAAAAACATTTCAATTAAAAAGTTAAATTAATACAATGTAAACTTAAGTTGGGTAATTTTTAATACTCGTTGTATTTTTGTTTTGTTTTAACTAGGGTTGTGTAACACTACACGACGTTAAATTACTACTAACTAAATAATTATATTTAAAGGTAACTAACTATCCTTTATGATAAATTCACTAACTTTATAATCATAAAAATTTCTGAGCAGCTACCAATTGCGCGTGAATCGATTTCCCCGAAAACTTTATTACGACGTCCAATAGATATTGGGAACTCGTGTGCCAAATTTGAAGTCCGCTCTTTTAGTTCAAGCTGTAGAGTGGTTTCTGACAGACGGACGAACCGGTGTTCAAAAACCACTTTTTTTTTTAATCAGTTCACTTCAAAACGTGTAAAAAGCAACAACAAAAACTCCATTTCGGTTTTCCAACCCCCATCGCATTACTTTTATTACCCTATATTTTATATTAGTTAATTGAAAGTATAAATAGTGTATCATATCTGTAGAATGCATAATTGTGTTTAACCGATAGTATGCAGGAAATAGATCTCCAGAATACTTTTAATACTTTTTCCTTTTTTCGTTAATTGTGTAAAAATTGTCCAAATATTAACATTATTATACCAACTTAATATTGTTGGCTTCTTTTCTGTTCTTATGTGTTACCATAATAAATAAAACCAACCAAAAACTAATCCGAATTGACGTTTCCAATATTGTATGAATTTGCTGTCCTCTTATATTCCATCCCCTGTCCATCATAGATCTTTTTTTTTTACTGATTCGAGGACGTTAGTCAAGATTAACCGAAAAAAAGAGGTTGATAAAATTTATTTTATTCACTGTTAAAAATAATAGTTCAAGGTTGAACCAAAATATGGTTCGAATTTGCTGCAACCATGATTTGGTAGACTGTTGAACCATAAAACGGTATTCCCAATGCATAACAATTGTGAAATGTGAAAAAAAAAACGGTATTTCGTAAGCTAACGCCTTCGGGACTTTGGACCCCACAGATTTAACGAGAACGTCTGTCCCAGGGTACTCGTTTAATGCTAAATTTTTATTCGCCAGGTGTGTTTTGAAATTTCCACTAATTTATGATGTGTATTAATTATAAACTTTCATCTTTTAAGTAAGGGCGCTTTTTTAAGTACAATTACTAAGAGTCCTTATTTGAAAAATCGCTTCTAAAACATCTATGTTATGCAAATAAAAATGAAATGTTTGTGTTATAAAAAAAAAATAACAATGGTAGATCAGCGCATACATAAAGATGGCTTAGACAAAAACTCATTTTTAAACTTGAGGTGCTTCCAGGCGAGCAATAAACTACGAAGTCATAAAATTCTTTTTTAAGCGCCATGCATTACATATCCTTCATTTCCAATTTACTAAACTACATTAACGTTATATTACATCGATACATAACTTTTATTGCATATATATCTTATTACTTTCGGTTACGTTTGTTTAAAATGAATTAAACATAGTATCTTTACAGCAGTATACGTAGCAGTAAACTCGTAAAATTAATTCTTTTATGACCAAAATAGCTCCGAGAACAGTATTTTATTTTATAATAGTTCAAATTAAGAAAAATAATGAGCACTTGTGAACGATTGACTGAATTGTAATTTATTGGCACCAATGAAAATATATGTATTTAGGCTATGGAATTTAATTTATAAATACATTTTATTTGTTTGTTTGTTTGTTTCAAAGAAATAACATTGTACTTACATATTAATTCAATTACACATACATTAGTTTAGACATTAATTCAATTGTTTACTTTATACAGTTATACTCGAGTATGACGACTGGACTTAAACGCTTCTCAACGCCCTAACAAAATAATCTGAACTAAATTTCTACATTACGAAACTAAAATAAGCTGTGTTTAAGCCGTGTTATCAAACAAGAAGTGCAAAAAAGGAGGAGCAAATTGTAGATTGCTGAAAACAATGATGCTGCTGACCTTTTGAATTTCATTTAATATTTTTACATTTTAATAATTCTATTTCCACTTTAAACCAAATAACTTCTTTTCATTTTTTAAGAAGTAGCCAACCAGTATTGATGAAAAGGAAATTCCGGTCAATTTTGTTTGCTGAATTTCAGGTTTTCTAATCATGTACATAATTCATAATAAGAATACAAGTGTTAAGTATAATCATATATCATGAATAAAATGCATAATAAATATGTTTTATAATAAATATGTAAATCTTTGAATGTCCCATGCATTTAGTATTATGTCAATTTTATGTACCATCATCGGTACGGTCTATAAGTAACTTTTGGTAAAAACCGGTTTTATATGTTTATAGTTTCAGTAACTTATGACTGGCTATTACATAAAAAAATCCTAAGGAATGTTATTTAACCTTAAGGTTTTCATCCACTATATTTGCGGTGACATTATTTAACAAGAGATAAATTATTTGAAGAACCAATTGATGTATTGTTGCTACTTACAGAAAATATCGAAACATTATAGATTGGTGGGCCAAATAAAAAGTTGTATGTATTTTATTATTTAATACTTATAGTCTTCTAAAATGTTTTGGCTTACCATTTATTTATCTAATAGTATTATGTCTATTTTTTTTAGCATATAAGTTTAATTATTAACTTGAAAAATCGTTCTTGATAACTCCTGTGCTGACGTGACACAAGTGGTAAAGGCGACTTGCCACTAAAAATACTTTACAGGGTTCTGTCCTCACTTTTAATTTTATTACATTTTTCACACATTTAATTTCATAATAAAATCTCTGCCATTAATTCTGTGTTTTTGAGACTGTTTATAGGGTCGTCGCGTGACCGTGGCAATCGCTCGATGAACTCTGTAAAAAGAAGGTAGTAAAAGGGTGCACTTGTAAAATATAATTTCTTAATTCGGAAATTATACTAACCTTAAATAAATGAAAGGTAACATAAGGGCTTGAAAATGAACTTTTTCATTCAAAACTTTTTAAAAAGTTTTTGAACCATGTTATAATGCTATTTTCTGATCATGTGGCTCCTCTTAACTTATTCTGATTTTCAAAACCTAACCCTTTTCCTACATAACCGAAGAGTGCACGGGAAGAACCACTTGATTTTTTAAGAGTCTTACCTTATGTGTCTGCTTGGCAGACATTAGCGACAGGAAACCGGTTTTCTTTCGGTTCTTAATTTGCGGTACAAATGTGTGACTTGTGTCTCTGGCGTGAATCAGAGTTGCGTCAAAAGAAAAACAAAGCGAGTAACAAGTTTCTTTATACCAGTTTAGGAGATTTCTTGCTATCATTGCCAAAGAGGCCTATTGAGGAAAGCCTTCTACAAAATCAAGTGGTACTTCCTGTGTACTCTTCAACTCTTTCAGATTTTTTACATGCAGAATAAGTTTGGTAGGCTAACCCATAATCCTTAAAGTATTAAGTCCTGTGATGTCTGGATTAAATTTACTGTACTGTATTGAATTGTGTGTGTCGTATATTTTCGAGGTATTTGTGAAATTGGAATTTTGGAATGGGATTTAATTTTGGAGAAAAATTTTTTTGGATGGGATGGAATTTTTTCTGAAAGTATTAGGGAAATGTCTGGGAAGTATTTTCTAAGAATTTTTTAACGACCTTGTCTAACTACCATCAAATCCTTATGTGAAAGTAGAGAGGGGTAGAATGCAAGTTTCCTAAATTGCATCATGATCAGGGTGTCTACCGGTCAAGAAAGTTTCAAAAAGTCATGAAATTAGAGCCAAGGTCATGAAAATTTAAAAAATCATCAAAAAAAGATGAATTTTTCCCAAAATAACCTCAAATATTTATGAACAATAAAAGTTAATTTTCTCAAATCCTTAAAATTTGTATTTAACCTTTTCTTAAACTTTTGTTCTATTAATTGCAAAATCATATCAATACATAAAAAAAAATTCTCAACATGATTGTTGAAGCAATGTTGAAAAACCTTCTGAAAATCTTCAAGAAATGTTCTAAAGAGGTCAAGAAATTATATTTGACAAATCTGGTAGACAACCTGATGATCAATTGGTCACAGGACATACATGCTTAGAGAATACAGGAAATAAGGTCGCAAGCTAGTTACTCTCATTGCCCCATCTAAGGGTCCTCTCCTGCTGTCCCCTTTTCATTGGGTAGCTGAAACAAGCATCCAGTTGACTTGGGAAATAAATAATGGGGGTTCCATTCTATCTGACCGACTGTTCAGAGTATCTACTATTCACATTGTTGCCCTTCCTCTTGTAAACTGATATGAACACACTAGGCCTTTTTCCTCTATGAGAAGTTGTTAGGTTAAGTTTAGTTTGTTCTTTTATAACAGTGTATACTTTTACTGATGTGTAATATTCACTAGATCACTGCTATATAAATGCATGAACAAAATTTTAATAGTTGCTCTTGTTGTTTTTGAAATTGATTGGTGCATTGAAATATGAGAAAGAGGCAGTGTTTTGGGAAGTTTACATCAATGTATTCAAATTTCTCAAATCGTCCATAGCTCCTTTTTTTTTAAAAAAAAATCTGTAGGCATTTTAATTATAAAACTATTGAAATTATGTACTTAGAATGTATCACGGAATATATTTTAGATACATTTTCTTTGTCTTTTTTCTTTGCACATTGTTATGAGTGTGTTTTATAGATCAACTCTTATAAAAAAAATATATTATTTAGGATGTTTTTATTTTCTTTAAAGGTAATATGGATCCTGATGTTGTAGACTATTTAGAAATCAGTATGCATGTTGGGGACCACAGTTTGTTCTTTGAGGAAAAAGGTAAGCATTTAATGCAGTTAAAAATGCTTAAATAATTTATTATCTTACTGTTTAACACTTTGTATAGTCTATATCTGCTGTAACAAAGTATCTATTGACATAAAATGCAAATATTCATTTTCATATGGCATAAAAATATTCTTATTTACGCAGATTTATCCTTACTGTGAGGGAAAACTAAGTCTTATACATCTAGCACTAGATTAATTCAACCAAAGCATAGCACACAAAAAAAATTAGTTTTAAAAAACAGTTTAGCTTTTATGTACGATAAAAAACATTTATTTTTTATTTTCACAACAATTTCAAAATAATCTATAATAGTTTGCCTGTCAAGTGAGGACGATGAAACTAAATGAAAAATATATTCAAAGAAATCTTATCAATCCCCAAGTTGTTTGTCTGCAACCAATTTACAAAGGGTAACCCTCAAAGTTCCATTACAATTTCTTCTTTAATATTTATGAAATATTTTTTATTTCTTCCTAACTTTCTTCTGATTTTCCCTGCTGATACTAGTTACTTCAGGCTATCTTTCTTCTTCCTCTATTTTTTTGTGAGGTGAAGGATTGCTCGACAAAGATAATCTTCATGATTTTGTGCTGATCCAGTCATTCTAAAAAAAATTGCCAAAGAGAAAGGGTGTACTTTTTTTTTTAATATTTAATGTCCGAAATTCAACTTATCCTCACTTAATTTAGAACAAACTTATGTACAAAGACAATTAATGTAGTTCCAAAATGATTTTTAAACCATTTCTACTCAAAAATCAGGAAAATAGAAAATGGGAGGCAGATTCTCTTTTCGATTCCACACGAGTTAATCGAAATATTAACAGTATCTGGAAATTTCATGATCTGATATATTTCAATGCATATCCTTATTAAGTTGTTGAACACATGTTCTCCTAATCTGCTATGGTGGTCTGTTTTAAAGAGACTCATGCAAGAGAAACATCTCTCCACTGAAGTTGGAAAGATCAGCAGATTCTCTAATAACTTAGAAAACATGATTTTAACATAACTATTCATATTTAAGCTTTTGGAAAATGCGTTAAGTTGTTACTACAGAAAGTTTTCTTTGTACGAAAGAGGAAGGGAAATGAGTAATTTCCTTAAGTGAAATGCGGTGAAGAGAAAAAGTAAACAATCATTAAAAAGTACATTGTAAATTGGCTGAATTTTTGTATCAAAATTTCAGTAAATTGCTACAGATACATTCTAAATTAAATCATGGTTATATGATTATGTTTATTTCAACTCTTGTAGCTAAACATAAAATCCAAAAAATACTGGTAAATCTGCCAAAAACTATACCAATAAGAATTTGGTATCAAAGTTAATGGTATTTAAATCCCTAATCGCAAGTAGTCAAAAAAATATTTCAGATAATATTTTGACAAAAAGGAATGCTTTACAGGGAGTTATTTTCTTAAATGAAATTTTGAATTTTCTTTAGTAATGTCATAAACTTGTACTGCATTCAAAGAAATATTTGTAGTTTAATAGCATTTGTTTTCTTTCTACAGAACTGGGTAATCATAATGACCAAACAGAAGTTTCTGCTTTTAAAGAGGAAACTGATTCTGGGAGTGATGAGCTATTTATTGACTTTTCCAAGATTTATCGAGGTATTCGGGAACACTTTCTGGGAACTATTTCACAATGTAAATCGAATGAACAAAATTCTTTCATCTCTTTCAGTAAGTCTTGCAGTGTAGATAACAGTGCAAGTGCAAAAGTATCTGTTACCAAAGATCCAACTGAATTTGAAAGGGATTATTTGCTTGTTGACTTCTCTAAAACTAGTCATGGTGTTAGTAGAGACCCTCAGAAAACCAAAAAACACACATCAGATGAAAGGGATTCTTTTTGCCCTTACAGAGAATCTGAAAACGAAGACAATGAAAATATGGTTTTACAGAAAGTAAAAAGAAAGAAAGGAATAAGGAATGAACATAAATGGAAACGAAATGTGAGGCAAAATAATAGATTGCTTGGTAAAAAGTATGTGTCTACAAAAAATGTGATCATTGAGGGAAAATCTATAAAGCCTCCATGTCCAGACAAGTGCCGACTTAAATGCAACCAGAGGTTTACCCAGGAACAGAGATTGAAAATTTACTCAAAATATTGGCTTGTTAAAAGCTGGGACTTAAAAAGAAAGTTTGTGTGTTCCTGCATACAAACTTGTCCAGTTCGTAGGCATAGAGTGAGAGATCATACGGAAACCCTAAAACTAAGACCTACAAATACATTTTTAATATTAATAACAAAAAGGAAAAAGTATGCAAAACTTTTTTTCTGAATACCCTTTCTATTACCAATAAATTCATGCAAATCGCCCTAACTAAATCTAGTTTGCAGGGCGTTTAGAGTTGGTCCCTTAGTCCCTTAAAGTCCCTTTTTTTATTTTTGGTCCCTTTTAGTCCCTTTTTTTCACGTTTGGTACCTTAAGTCCCTTTTTTTAAAAAAAATATTACTATGTGACTAGCTTGCAGCATTTTTTCTTTTTTCGAAAATCTTTGTCACTCGGAAATAAGGTTTGGGCAGGGAATATTCGTTATTTTCAGTTGGAGAAATCCTTTGCGTAGACATTTGTCGCCTTTTTTTAGATGAATAAAAACTTCTTAAATTTGAAGAAATATCTGAAGTCTGTGTTCCAATTGACCAATATTGGTCACAAATTTTTGCTTTACGAAATTCAAACAATTGTATTAAATATCCTGCTGTGGCCAAAGTAGTAAAAGCCATGCTATCATTGTCTCATGGTAGTGCATCTGTTGAAAGAGGCTTCTCTACTTCTGGCAACGTTTTAACATTCAAACAAGACTGCAATGACTGTCAGGCGATAAAATGCCTGGTGCAGCATTCCTTGAGCTAGAGTCATATCTTCAAAATTCTTCCGTTTTATGACACTCTCCAACCTCTTTGTGGCTTCGTCCAACAACTTGTCAGCTACTTTCTTTGCTTTCATTTTTTTTTCTTTTTAGATATTAGATTTGAACTTGGAATTTTTAATTCATTAGCTGTGTCACTGAAGAAATGTCCGCTCCTAATGACTTGTATTGCAAATTGTTAGATTAGGTAGGAATTATCGTCGAGGGCCATTGGCGATGGGCGTCGTATTTTAGAACGACATTCAAGTGACAAGCCGACACCTGAATAGGTATCCATCGTAACCGTCAAGGGTGACATCGTACGCAGCGTTGGGACATTGGAGGATATTTAACGTGCACTTAGCACTTCCTCTGCACAGTTGTTATTCGTCGGACATTTTCGGCTGCATGGGCCATTTATAGGTCGGCAGTTACTTTGGGGATGCCTGGGACCTTTCGCATGCTAAGCAAGTGCTTAACCGACTGGGCTCCCCAGCCCACGGAGTAGGGACTTTCAGGGCTGCCAGTGGCGACTTAAAAGGCTACTAAAGCGACTATTTTAGCGTCTAGGCGACGGCTACTATTTAAGTCCAAAAAGGGCCAAAACGACTATTTTAAGCAAAACCTTCAACTATTTTCGATCTTGGGCGACTTTTTTTTAGATTTTTTTAATTATATAATTTTCACATAGATGGCGCCACGATGATACTGCCGATGCACAAAACGTGAAATGCCTTTAGTTTTCGTTTGGTTCTAATCTCAAATCCAACAGCACAACAACCACATGCTAACAAAACATACCATAACTTGATTAAAATTTAACTGCTATCAAATAAATTCAGAAATAAATGCTAATTGAATTTTTTTAATTACTGAAGTAAGAGGGAGAAACGTGTTGCCAACACACTAAAGTAAATTTAATTTTACTGGCAGTATCAAGCCTTTCATATGATAGTTGGTGTTGCAATTTGTAAATTTAGTTTTAAATTTTTGGCACTATTTAGCATTTTAACTTCTTTCTCGCTTCTGTGAAATGATAGGCTTTTTCTAGAAGAATGAATGTTGTTTTTTCTAGATTTTTTTCAAGTATAGCTAAAACAAATGAAAAATTAAAAATATATTGCCCATACACATATATAATATATTTTTGGAGGATAAAAAAAAATAGGTACTTTTCTGACTGTTTCTCAAAAATTATCCAGTCATTAACAATTTTTAAATTTTTTTTATGTAATTTGCTAATTAAGTTCAAATACAAATAAGTAGATTTAAAATATTTTTCTAAAATAAATTTCTTTAACAATTATATACAAATTGGTTTAATAATTTAACATGAAATTTTCTGTTGCAATGCATCCGAAAAACTTAGGCAGTTTTATCAATCCTTTCAACTGAGTGTTAGTGCTACAATTCTAAGGTTTGCACTAATAACAAGTTTAAATTTTTAGTTTTTAAAATTGTGCATCGAAGCATATTAAACTAATATATCACTTTTTTGGAAAATTTGTGTAATCGCAGATAACATTCAATGCAAATATTTTTAAAGAAATTACTTATTATATTATCTAACAATTAAAAGTTGTTTATTTAGTTAGGTAAAAGAGGATACTATTTTGGCTACTATTTTTTAACATCTGAGGCTACTAAAGCAACTATTTTCAAAGCTTTCTTGCACTGGCAGCCCTGGACTTTGGAACATGGTTAAACGTGCCTTTGGTTCTAGCATATTTAATGTGCATATAATCTACACTTTCGGACTTTTAAAGCTGTATAGTCCGTTTTGAAGGTTGCTTAACTGACTGGGCTCCCTAGCCCCAATGCAAATTGTGAAACTGCTTCATCAAGATCTAAGGCAAATTGATGTTTCTTCTCCTAACCTTGTATTCATGCTGAAAAAACTTGTTAGTATACTATCTTATAAGTTGTTCATCTTTAGCTTGACAATAAGTTACCATGCAAGTTGAAATAGTTTAATGCGCTAATAATGTTCTTCACGGTCTTCTGTTTTTTTTTGTGTTTCTTTTAGTCAGGTTTAAAAAGAAAAATTCGGGTTTTTGCCTTAATTAACAATTTTCTCATTTCCAACATGTCTTAAGCACTTGTCGATTTTTTTAAGTGGTCCCTTAGGTCCCTTTTTTTTAAACTTTAGGTCCCTACGTCCCTTTTTTTAGGGGTCCAAGGTGCAAAACACCCTGAGTTTGCTTTGTAAATGACTCCTGATTAAAGAGAAAATGATTACATATTGATAAAATATTACCAAAAATGTAGTGTCTGTTCAATTGATTCAAGTTTTGGAAGACAAGTTTCTACTTTGAAAGGCATGCGTTCATCGATATTGATGTGAAACTGTGATATATATTAATCTAACCTTACAATATTAAGTTTGTGGCTTGCAGGCTGTTCAGTAATCAACATTGAATCCTTCAAAATGAAAATTATTCTTTAACCTTTACTATTGATTGTTGGTATATTCCTGCATAAAATTTTAAAGCCTTGCAAAGCAATAGCTTCTGTCGTAAAAAATAGTTTTGAAATCACTTTTATTATGCCATATTACCTTAATTGATTTTTTTAATATTGTATTGAAGAAAATTACATTTTTTAAAATTAAATTTGTTAACTTAATAAAAGTGAGAGCAAGCTATATTTACATACTACAAGTTATAAAGATTTCATTTTGATAAGAAGTAAATTTTAGAACAACACCTTCAAATTAGTGAAGGTTCTAAGGATCAGTGGCAGTGAATCTCATTAAGTGACTTTGAAAAACAACATTGCATAGTAAATTTGGACAATTTACATTATGCAACCACCAAAGCTTGCTGGGATGTTTTTATATGTCTTAAGAAAGTGAGTATTCTTAGAAAAATTGTGCATTTAAACAAAATTGTGGCTGCCTTAAGATAATTTGCTTACTGCATAGTTAATTTGGATCATTTACAATATGCAGCAACCAAAGCTTACTGGGATGTTTTTATGTCCTAAGAATAAGTGTTAACTAGTAAGTTTTGGGTCACTAATGATTTATATTTTATGAAATCATCTAGTATTTTAAATATATTTTTCATTTTAATTTATCATCTAGGTTATTTCTTTAATCAAGCAATTATAGTAATCTAAAAAAATTCATTTGTAAGCTGTGTTTTTAGTAATGTGTAAGTTTTTCCATTTTTCTGTATCTATCTTTTAATAAACAGGAATTGTGATTATAGTTGCTATAGTACATGTTTGATTCATGTTTGTTGTTTAAATTGCAGTGAATCATTCTTTTGTTTTGCACTTAGAATGAAGTCCAAAAAGTTGCCAAGGATCAGTTGTAACTTTATTGCTTCAACTCCCCATGAAATCTAAAATTTCTTAACTTTTTATGTCCCATATTAGATTTCTGTTTAATTATTTGCTTTTGACTATTCTAATGTTAACTGCACAATTTATAATTATGTTATAGAGTTTAAAAATAAAAAAAAAACAGTTGTTGCATAAAACTATCTTAATGCTCTGTATTCATTTTATTTTCATCTTTTCTACTTATAATTACGTAACTAAACTGACCACCAGTGGTATTTTGTGGAATATGATTTACCTTTTTATTATTTAATGCATCAAAACCAAAACAAAATTTAAAAATTGCCAACATCTATTTTCTTCAATGCACAATGAAAGGTAAAATAGCCTTAACCAGCCTTATTATACGGCCCCAAAAAGTTATATGAATAATTTACCTTCACCTTTGTATACTTAAGTGTGACAAAAGCAAACATGTTTCGAATCTTCCCATTTTCTAAAAATTTAACATTGTAAAGTAAAACAACAACTTTTTAGTATGTGTCATAAAGGGTTAAATAATTTGAATTATATAACTTTTTTTGTTAGTTTTCAATTATTATATTTTTTTAGGAATCTGCACCTTTATTTATTCCCCAATGTAAAAAGTAATTCATTTTACTTTCAGTTCAAAAACAAGACCAGTAATGTTTCATAGAAGTTAATGCTACTAGAGGACAAAAGAAGAGCTAGTAAAGATGAATTATGTAATTACTTTTTTTTGATTATTTCTTATATTTGTTCTCGTTACCTTATACACTGTATTTGTCTGCATCTTAATTGAGTACATTTAAATGTAAACTTGCTGAAATGAGTAAAATTTTTAGATCTACTATTTGTGGCACTTCTCAAATGGATTAAATTTATAAGTAATCAGTCTTTAAGTTATCAATTTCTATTCTCTGCTAAACAACTAAAATCAACTACATATTTTTTCACCAATGTCATAATTCAATACTATTTTCCTAGTTAACAGTTGTGACTTTATCATATCCATTTAAATAGACTCAAAAGCTTTAAATAGGTACTTTTGTAAGTTACCAATTTGTCGGAAAGGTGGCCAGATTTAAGTTGTTGAACTTAACCAAGCCCGAGAAATTTTACAAATTGTAACCTTGGTTAAGAATTTAAAATATTGTGGACAGTTTGGCTGGTACATGCTAAGCTTAAACCACGAACTATTTCAGAAAAAGATTTTTTTTGTCACCGTCTCATTAGAAAACAGTTGATTTTTGGCTCCTTGAAAGTGCATTTGGTCTTCCTGTATGCTTGCAGTCACCAAGCTTTGAAGGATCTTTTTAGAAATTGACTACTGTTTTAGACCTAGCGATGACCTGGAAATAGCTGCACCACTCATTCCTTACGCTTTCATTCCACGGATTTTCCCGCGTTTTATGTCGGGCAATTGCTTCTTCCTTGTTAAGGATAACAAAAGCACATATTTGATGATTCAAGTAACCTTAAATGCATTGTTTGGTTGTGTTTTTTCTTTCCTACCTTCTTGGACCACAAAAAAGTTCCATATCCAACGAAAAAAACTTGCTGACCTTATACTTTTTTCCATCAGCAGAAACAATTGATATTTAATAGTGAAATTACACAGGGTTCCCACGGGTCCTTGAAAGTCCTTAAGAAGTCCTTGATTTTGATTTTCGTTTTCAAGCACCCCTTTATACTCCTTGATTTTAACCAAAAATCATTGAAAAGTCCTTAATTTTGGTTTTTGATTTCAAGGACACTCTAAACACCCCTTGATTTTCATCAACAATCATCAAGAGTCCTTGATTTTTCTCTTCCGCGACGGCAAGCAACGTTCAAATTACGGGAACTCATTTTCTAAAACATTGCCAATGCAGTGATAAATGGCGCATCTAGCACTTCGGCAAACAAAACGTTATTAGGCTGAGGAACCGGCTATATTTTCGCCAAATCCTTTTTCCCTCTGATATGGTTGCTATAACATCTGGGGTTGGCGACATTTCGAACAATGTTAAAAAAATAATAAATATACGTTGTTTTTAAAAAAATTGTGTTTAGGGTCAAGTGGGGTAAGTGTGATTGGGGGTAAGTGTGATAAACAGCTCTTGTAACTTTGGAAATCATTCTAAAAATCTGAAAGTTTGCAATATATAACATTCGACCACTTATAATTAAACTAAAAAGAAATATTGACCTTATTTTTTGTTTAAAGAAAGTTTTGAGCTTTTTAATTTAAGTGCAACTGTCTTCTTTTATATGGTCAACCCCTTGTGGGGTAAGTGTGATAAAACAGCAATGGATTTTGAAATGCAAATTTTGTACACTTAAAATTGGAATTCAAACATATAATTTTTTTCTACATATGTATGTTTCTTATAATAATTCACTACCAATTTTAGGATTTGGAATTTACTTGAAGCAGAGAACGAATTTTCTTAATGAAAAATGCAGAAACCCTATCACACTTACCCCACTTGACCTTATATTAGTTATTTTTTAAATTTTGTCTTATTTGTTAAAATTGGCATCATATAACTAAGGGTCCTTGAAAATTTTTTTGGGGTCCTTGAAAAGTCCTTAAAAACTCCTTGATTTTTATTTTGAAAAAAGAGTGGGAACCCTGTTACACTATTTTTCAATCAATGTATGTATACATTTGCTGTATACAACTGCTTTAAATGTATGTTCCTCTCGTTTAAATTTTATTAAATATTTGTATATTGCATTAGTAGTAACATAAAACTTTAAAAGTCTTTTTAAATTATTCAGTGTGATAAAATTTTCCTCATTGTTAACAGGAGATCAGGTTCAATTGTAATTTGTTATTCATTTTAACAAATAGGATTTTTAGATTTTGATTAATTTTGTAGAAATAAAGCATAAATTTTGAATCATTTATTATATTGTGATTGTGTGCTATAGTAAAAGTAACTGCTATTTTTTCTTTTCAGTTCTTGTGATAAAACAACAATGTACTCCTTGTTATTGAAGATTGCCAGTAAAACATTTCAACAAATTGTGCCATATCGTCAAATGTGTATGATTGAATCAACTATGCCCGATTAGTCATTATGTAATCGTTTTTATCGTTTTTAATGCTTTTATTCTTAATACCTTTTTATAATTATTTGCTAAAAGAATATTCCAAGTACGCAAATGATCAATTCTTTCTTTTAAAAAAAGTTTTGCTAAATTTAGAACTTTTAAGAATGTTTTCATAGATTAATACCTTTAAACACACTTATTATGCATGGAATAGATTAAATATTAGTAATTCATTTATTTGTGATTGATTAGTATTAATAAATAAGTTATTTGTAATAATTATGTGCAGTATCTTCTATTCTAAAAATTCCATTGCTTAATTATGTTTGAAAAAGTAACACTTTCATAAAGTTTTTAATACAGCTATTTTCTGTTAAGTTTCCTGTTTGTTGATATTTAAAGTAAATGTTTTTATAAAGACTTTTGCACAAATCATCCAATGTGTTTGATGTTGTTTTTAATTGTTCAAAAAATGTATGCACAATATTACTTTTTACTGATTATGTAACGAGGTTTCTTTTTTTTTTTTAGTGATTGGGTTATGTAATCTTTTTAATTTTTTTTTCATTTGAGTGTGCAAAATAATAATTTAAAGGCATTTTGTGTTACACACCCTATTTAAGAACCTCTGCATTAATATGTATGTTATTGTTTAGATGAGATAATCTAATAATGTCACCTAATCGGAGCTGGGCTTGCATGCGAAAAGTACCAGGTTCACGACCAGGCATTGTTAAAATAACTGTCCACCTAAAACTGTTTGTACAGGTGAAAAATCTGATGAATAAAACCTATTATGTAAAGAGAATGTGCAATAAATATGCTCTAAAGTCCTGATGCTGCCATAAAAAATGCTGTGGGTGCCTACTCGGATGCTGGCTTGTTACTTGACTGATTCTAAATTACAATACTCATGGCCTTGTGTAGCTGTACTGCTTAACCTCATATCAATCAACCACCCACCCAATTTGAGATTCTCCTATATTTTATAATATCCTTTTTTTTAATCTAAAATCTTTTATCGAGTAAATTTTATTGATTTGGATTTTCAAATTATATGAATTTATTGAAAATACATTTCTTTCATGCACCATGTATGCCTTCATTTATTCATGTATGAATAAAGGATTTATTAAATGGTGTTTATTTCATTTATTTTATCATAGTTATTCTTATCTGTATAACAACCATTTATTTAAGTCTTTAGAAAATATAAATTTAAATGTCAAAATATTCTACATTAGAAAAAAAAGCATTTTGTTTTTTAAAAAAATCTAAGAATCTCTTCCTCTGCTGTAAAAAAAATATTGTTGTGTATTATAAATGAAATGCTTTATTGTATTTTTTATATGCTGCTTTGGACATTGAAAATTTTGTTTTGGTGTTTGGAAGTGTTTTATAGTTGTTTCTTTTATTTTAAGACACATTTTTAGGGCTCAAAGTGTAAAAGGCTGATGTCATATCTTTTGAAATTTTTTTAAAAAATTGAAATGGATATTGCTTAATTTAATGCAAATACTTTGTAAAGGCAGACTGAAAAGCGCACGGATAGACCTTTACATGAAGTCTTTGGAGTAGATAAACTATAGTACCCTCTTTCTTGTAAGCTATGATCTTTTGGTCTTTTCAAGTTGTTGAGGCCAAATTCTCCCACTCCTTCTTTATCAAAGTTCAATTTCATTGGCCTACAAATGTTCAAATCGTTATGTTGTGATATTTGTTATATTTTGCTGAAAAGGTTAGTAACTTGTTTATTCGCTTCCACAAAAATGACTGTTTAAAAAGGATCCATTGTTATCTTATGTAAAAGAAGTAATGTTGACTTATAATACAGTTTTTCATTCTTCTGTGAACTTTGTTTGATATGGTTTGCTACTAACGCAAAATAAAGCCTTGATTTTGCAAATGATTACTTGTTCTAATTTTAGATATTCTTAGTGAAAACCCATTAGTTGACTTTCTTTATTTGTTTATTTCAAAAGGAAATGTTAGTTGTAATTAAGTGAATGCATGTAAATTGTGCATGCATATGCGCAGCCAAAAGTGTCTTTATTTATCACTAAATGATGGCGATAAAGTTCTAAAAGATTGTTAAAAGGAGCCAAATATCATCACTAAAGTTGGAAAAGAAAAAAAAATTGTCTCCAGGATGCCCTGCGTTGGTCGTGTTTCCTTAATATTATTATTGAGCAATCAACTAGTATGTAATATATACATAGTTGGTTGAATAATATTTCCATTGTTAAAACAAACATAATATATTGAATTGACGCTCTTTACTATTTCAGTGGATCGACTTGTAATAAGGGGGAAAGAGACTAAAAGTTTTTTAAAAAATTTATTAATTCGGAAGACGAATAATACCGAATTCGGAAGACTAATATCTATCCAGATAGTGTTAATACCTACTTTTTATTTTTAACATTTCTGTTTCAAACTTATTTGTTTTGCATCACAACAATGAAAATAAACTTAATGTGTAAAAAAATTTTATGATAATAATAAAATAATATATAAATATTCAGAGATTTGTATTTGTAAACTTCTTCAAACATTCTTAATTTAATAAAAAAGTACGATGAGTTCAATCCAATGAAGTTCCAAAACGGGTGTTCCAAAATGAGTTCCATCCAATTATTAGTGTTCATTATTATTTAATTGAAATAAAATATTTTTCAAAATTATATAAAGTTTATCAACAAAAAACAATTTTTTTTATTTGCTTCTAAAAAAGTTATTGTACTGAAGAAATTTCCTTTGATTATTCTATAAAGATTATAGTTCCGGGCTTACGCGTGGCGTAGTGAGGGGGGAGGGGTTAGAATACCCCATGAGGTCTTACAAAGGTTTTTTGCAGAGCTCCAATACCACTTATCTCAAAATTTCACCCCTTGGGTGTGGGGGAAGAGCGAATGAAACATTTTTCATTAAAAAGTTAACTTTTTAAACATCTCGATTATCGCACCCCTTGTCTTTTCCATTACACTCAGTTTATAATTAACGTTGCTTCAATTTCTACTCTACTCTCAGGAAACATTTCGATAAGGGGTGTAACTGTATAGTAATTATAATTCAAGATCTTTATATAAATGGCCGGATTTAAGAATAACAAAATTTTGGTTCACGCAGTTTTTCGTCAATAAGCAATTTGTGCGAATAATTACATAAATTATAAATATATTGGCAGACATCTAAAATATTTACTACTTCAAAATTAACACTTTGGGGTACTAATGTCCAGGATTAGAGCCCCTAGTCTGAAGGACCTAAAATTGCATTCCATTGCAACAAGAAATTTACATAAAAGTTTGATTAATTTTGTGAAATGTGTTCATATTATTGCAATCTTTTCAATAATTTAAACAAATTTTTAACGACAACTTGATAATCAAAATTAATTAAAATATTTAACTAGAGGGAGCCCCTATGTCACTTAAGTAACATTTATTATTAGGAAAAGACCACTTATCATTTTCAGAACATGAACAAGTATTTGTAATAATAAGTGGTAGGACACTTAATGACACAAAATATTGTGTTACAAATTCGTGTTAACCCTTTAACCTCGAAACCGGCCCAGGACGGCTCTACCAGCAAACATCGGGAAGGCCGTTTTCGGCCGTTTCGTTTCACAAATAGGGGTGTTGGGTATGTTAAAAATTAAGCGTGCTGTGGAAAAAAAAGTATTTTACCCAGCGATCATTTCGGTCGTTAGTAATCCTACATAAACGAACCTTTTTGATATTGTGAACAATTAACATTCTGAGTTAATTGCATGACACAAAATTTGCATAAGGGGTCATCTTCATATTAAAAATGTTACTAACTTTAAAATTTCCAATAGCAACACCCCTTTTTGAGTCCATATTTCAAATCTAAGACCTATGTTTATACGAAATGCCAAATTTTGTTAGTTTTTAAGCATTATTAGAGGAGTTAGAGACATGCAAAGTTTAGGTCCCATAATGTTAAATGAGTTGCACACAAAAAACTATCCCAATCTATAAATAATTAAGATATTGAAATGAATTTTTTACTGAATAGTAATTATAATAACCCAAACAAAATGCGTACACTATTGGGGTATTTGAAACAATTTTTATATTTTAAAATAATATTTCTTTTAATTTTTAAAAAAATTATGAATAGAAACCCCCTAATATTTTTACAGAAATATATTTCAGACAGGAAGTTTAAGCGAAATCCCAATTTTTAATTTCTTTTATCCATAATTTGCTGAGTAAATCACAAAATACTTTTTAATTGCACTTCAGGGGACTGTGTATAAGATTATATATGAACTTGATAAACAAATACGGCATTGCAAAGGAAGCTAATCATCATGAAACCAACAACCTTGAGATGGTCCCCCATAGGACATCAAGTGATTCGATTGAATAACTCGTTAAATATTATTCCAAATGTAAAAAAAACTTAGATTAAAGGGTTTTCGAGGATGCTTAACATTTCTAAATAATCAAATATGGGTGTTACTATTGGAAATTTCAAAGTTGTTAACATTTTTAATATGAAGACTTCCCCTTATGAAAATTTTGTTTCATGCAATTAACTTAGAATGTTATTTATTCACAAAGTCAAAAAGGTCCGATTCCATAGGATGACTAACGGCCTAAATAATCACTTGGGTATTTTTTGATACAGGACGATTCCATTTCGCTTTTTTCCTGCTTAGAAAAACTCGTATTTCGGGGATGAGAAATTCTCCTCGCTAGTGAGGTTAAAGGGTTAAAAAAATCACACTGCCTCCCAATTTTGTCTTTTTCTTTTGTATTTCGGATGTAATAAAAATGAAATACTTCTTCGTTGTACGGAGATCCAGCGGGAGATATTCTAAGTTAAGAGGCGTTACTAGCTGTCTTTAAGTTCTTAAAGAAGTCTAGAAATAGACGGCCAAAAACGATTAAATTACCAAAACTTGTCTTGAGGGCTGTGAGGAGCTTTAAGGTCAGTATCTCGATCTACGGATCGGATGGTCCCGCGATCGATTCCTGGTCGCTGAAAACTTACCGAGTATATGCGGGGTACGTGCTCGTTAAATCTGTTGGGTCTGAAAGTCCTATGTGCGGTCATTGCGCAGTTTCCCACGGATACAGGTTCCTGGAGACTATTTCCCTCCCCTTCAGGGACATGTCTAAATTGTAGAGGTGGCGCGTGATAGATGGCAGCATCTGTCACGTATATGTGTGCATGTGAGTGTGTGTGACTGTCTTACTTGACGAAGGTTTATAAGCGGCTCTCTGAGCAAGCACACATTACACAAGCCTGAAAATATATGTATACCAACCAATCAAAAACTTCTCTTGTGACTTGTTTTGAAATTTTGCCAAATGGATCGATGTAAAAAAAACCTCAAAAGTAAAAATTAATGTTTGTGAATATGCAACAATGTTCATTAATAATATATATTGAAAACACTGCTCCTTCCACGCTGGAGAGAAGACGCATCTTGTAAAATATGCACTACTAATATTTTTGTTTCAAAAATACTCTTAAAATGGACCCACTCAGCCACACAGAAGAAAAATCACAATTTTGTGAAGTGTGCAACAAACAATTTTTTCGCAAAAGTGATCTAAAAAGGCACCTTCTCATGCACTCAGGGGAGAAGCCGTATGTTTGTGAAATATGCAAAAAAGGTTTCAATCACCAAAGTAATCTAAAAAGGCACCTTTTCTGTCACACAGGAGAAAAGAAACATTTTTGTGAAATGTGCAACAAAGGTTTTATTTCAAAAGATGGTCTCAAAAACCATCTTCTCATCCACGCAGGCGAAAAGACACATTTTTGTGAAATGTGCAACAAAGGTTTTAGTCAAAAAGGTAACCTCAAAAGTCATATTCTCAGCCACACAGGAGAGAAGCCGTATATTTGTGAAATATGCAACAAAGGTTATACTCACAAAAGTTATCTAAAAAAGCACCTCCTCAGCCATACGGGAGAGAAGCCGCATTCTTGTGAACTGTGCAACAAACAATTTTCTCTAAAAGTTTCACTAAAAAGGCACCTTCTCAGCCACACAGGAGAAAAGAAACATTTTTGTGAAATGTGCAACAAAGGTTTTATTTCCAAAGATGGTCTCAAAAACCATCTTCTCATCCACGCAGGCGAAAAGACACATTTTTGTGAAATGTGCAACAAAGGTTTCAGTCAAAAACGTGACCTAAAAAGGCACCTTTTCAATCATACAGGAGAAAAGCCGCATGTTTGTGAAATATGCAACAAAGGATTTAGTCAAAAAGGTTATCTAAGAAAGCACCTTCTCTACCACACAGGAGAGAAGCCGCATATTTGTGAAATATGCAACAAAGGTTTTAGTATCAAGTCTCATCTTATGAGTCATCTTCTCACCCACACAGGAGAGAAGTCACATATTTGTGAAATATGTAACAAAGGTTTTAGTCATAAAGGCGAACTAAAAAGGCACTCTTTCTGCCACACAGGAGAAAAGCCCCATAGTTGTGAAATATGCAGGAAAGGTTTTAGTCGCAAAAAGTATCTTACAGCGCACCTTCTCAGCCATACAGGAGAGAATCCTCAAGATTGTTAATATTGCAACTTACAAAAGTTTTAACCACAGACGTAAACCTTAAGTTTCCTTTCTTATTCATGCAGTAGAGAAACTGCAGGTTTGTGAAATGTGCAATAAACAATGTACTTTAGAACATGCCTAACAACAAAAGGGCTCCCGAGAAGCCAAATTTAAATCCAGTGTTTTTTGTTAATGGCTCAAACCCAAAGTACAATAAAATAATTATATAATGGCTTTACTTACTGTAGGTCTGCAACTCATATGTTTGATATACAACTTATTTTACCTGAAAAAAATTGATGCTACCGTTATAGAATATTTGAACAAGCAAAAGTTTTGTTTGCAATTGTGTATTGTTTAATAAGTATCATTTGTTCTAAAGTTAATATATCCGGTTCCTGGTCGCCCTAGTTCCGGTATCGCATTGATATGAGTTCATTCTTGAAAAAAAAAAAACCTTTGGATTTCATTTAAGTGATACTCTTATGTATGTAGTATTTGTAAAATATGTGTGTAGTCTTTTTAATGAAGGTGTTGCAATTAGTGATAATATTAGCTAATGTTTTGGTTTGCAGTGTGACAACAATTCAAAAACTTAGTTGAAAAATAAAAACTTGTTGATGTTTAAAAAAAAACCTTAGCAACTGTTTTTAATAACAATCTTCAAATGTGTGAAATTCCTTGCAGGCATCATCTCGAGTTTCTATTGAAAAAAGTTTCTGATTGTTTGATTTAAGTCAAAAAATGCTCAAAAAGTTCAGTTTACTCAAAAATATACTAGTTTAATGATTTGCACCACTGAAACTAAGTGCAAAGCTTTCTTTGCATCTTTTCCATATATTCAAAGAGAAAAGCAAATGAAATACAATTTTCAGCCTAGAGAAACTTATAAAAAAATTTACAGAAATAAAAAAACTAAAATTTGGTCGATGTCGCATTTGTGGTTAATTGTATTTGTTGGAATGGTGCTTTGTCTTATCTTGCAACCTTAGTTTAGCATCTTCTTTATGGTTGCCAGAATTTTTTTTCATCCTTTAAAAACTCGCCAAATGTTGTGATTTGCTGCCAGCCAGCGATTTTACCTGTTATGAGGCAATTGAATTTGTTTCAAAGCTTTGAATTTGGTGTAGGAAATCTTTTTTTATTACATTTGCTTTTGACAGGTAAAAAAATATTTCTCTATGATTTACTTGACCACAAATCACAAAGCTGTTATTATATTTATTAAATGCTGATCTATGTTGTTTAATGTTTTAAAATTATGAACTAATGTAAACATCAGAAAGCTAAGTTTACCAACTAATATAAAGACTATACTATTCTTCAATCATTATTTTGTGAGTAATTAAAAATTCTTTCAAATGCAACTTTTTACTTTAGTTTTTCAGCAATACAAACATTGTTCTTGCTCCTTAAAACCCCAACAAACTTTCTTATTGAATTGAGAGTTATTGATTTTCTATTTGTTTAGCAGGGGATTTTGTTTTCTTGAAAAACATGTTACTTTGTTTTATTGTTCATTCTTGCTATATATATTAAGGTTGCAAAAATATACTTAAAGTGCCAAAAAGCATACTGTTCACCATTTCGAAGGAAATTAGTTTTTTCGGGATGTGGTGATTGACCTGCATGTTCACAGGGACAGGTTATTCCTTTTATGGTCACTTAAATATTAACCTTCTAAGCCCTACTGGTACAACATATGTACCAGCAAGGGACATTCCTTTGAGTACGGACCTGGTACAACGTATGTACCACTCGCTGCGACCCCCTTTTTCGCCAAGCGAGTTGTCAATTTTGACGAATTGTAGTAACGCCTTCGTGAATTTATGACAATACCGTCTTTGTGAAAGGTGAGTGTGTCCTGTTCTGGACAAGCCTTGGCGTTGAGTTCTATAAAATTTTGAAGAACTGTTGCCAACCTGTCGCCAATGCTAAGTTGTTAGTATAAATTGTAAGTGGGTAATGACTGGTTTGAGTTTATTTAAAAATTTATTTAAACTGATCATTTTAAAATAATATTTTAAAAATATATACTATAACATAACACACTAACAAAACCTTTCACAATTTGAAAAAGTTTCCTTTTAGTTAGCATTATGTATGATGATCTTGAATTTTAAAACAAGTTTCAAAACATAGTTTTATTCAAGCAAATCATCTATTGGATGAAGTTTTATATGTGATGGAAACTCAAGCAATTGTCTAACACTTAGTTTTAATTAACTATGGTAAGGAAATTAAAAATAAAAATGAATATTTTTCGATAAATCACTATTAGATAATTACTTGATTATTAATTACATTAGATTATTGATTTATTGTTATTTTATGTATTAAATGTAAAATGTTGTGTTTCAATTAGTATTTAATAGTCTATCGAAGTTTCTAAGGGACACGCGATGTTAAATTGTGTATATAAAATTTTGATTGAAAGAAAAAAAACCTTTTCAATACTAATCCTGCCCCATTTCATAACATTGAATGTATTTTTATTATTTGAATTAAATTATAATATATTTTTTTAAGGTTTAAATGAAAATTTCTTGTTAAGCAACAAGTATGCCGATTCTGAAGAAAATGCTAGATGCAACCAAAATACTTTGAAAATGAAAAATTGTGTAGTGTTCTATTTCATTGTTATAGAATTATTGAAAATAAGCCAGCTGAACTAAAAGAGAACCTCCTCTTGTAAATATTCCTTTATTCATTTCGGTCAAATATCAATCTAAAACTATACAACTGTAGTTTATGTTAGCAACTTTGAATTTCGAGTGTTTGGGGAAAGGGGGATGACAAAGAAGGTATGGTCAATAGGGTTTATTCTGAAGCTCAATGCTCAAGCTAGGGGGAAGGAACCTCTTTTTGTTATAGGTGACAGGTTCAAATCATCAGTAATCCGTTTCAGTTGGAACTACTGTGGCCGTTTGTGAATTAGTCACGCACAATAATTCCTCACTAAGAATAGGCTTTGTATGTTGCTTACACCTTTCGAGGACATCTTTTGGAAACTGTCATAACGCCTTCAATCCATCAATATAATTACTAAACAGTTTAAAATGAAGTAATACGTAAACTTAGTAAATAGTTTCCAAGGAATGCATATTTGTCGTGGTGTGTATGTTTTGTATAATTTGTAAAATTTTCTTGTCATTTTCTAAAACATTCATTGAAGTTAAAATGACTTAGTATTTTTTTTTTAACTTTGAATAAAATAATTTCGTAAGGGTGTTAACGCTTGTGTGCTCGTCTGATGAACAAGCTTTAAACAGTTGCATTAATTGCATGTAGGAATGAACGCATTAGAAAAGCGGAAATTATAAAGATTACGATACGAGCCGTTATTTTGATTTAACGCCATGTTGTTTCATCTATGAAACCCAATTTAAATTAAAATTTGCATTATTTCCCTGAAACTTTGAAATTTAGCAGATAATCAGCGATTTATTCATATAGGGTTTAAATTACGGAAGCTGTACGTGCCTTGGACTTTTTTTAAATAGTTAAAGTAAATTAAATTTAGGCCGCAATAAATATTACTCTCTTTCGTCACGAAATGTGCAATAACAGTTGTAGTATTGCAGCCTTACGAAGTCGAAACATCACTAGATAGTAAACCTAACGATTGCATGTCAAGGGGTTGAACAGGGCTTGGCAGTTGAAAGGGGTCTTTCTGTGGGGTCTACTATTGTGGCCAGAAAAAGAGAGGGGTGCGAATCCTGAAAATTCTTAGTAGCCAAGGGAAATTTTACTCAACCCAAGACAGCAGGCTAAAGGTTAAATTTTTTTAAACTCATGTGATGCATATGTGATAGTGAAAGTAATTAATTTATCTTAGAGTATCCATATTGGGTACAGGCCCCTTATTCCTGATTAATGAAATAGTATAAGTATGCATTTTTAAAAATATATATGTATTCAGCTTTGGTGTACTCTATAACTGACGAAACGTGTTGCTAATTTTATACATCTATAATAATAAAAGAAAGAGTCTGTCTGTGTGTATGTCTGTGGATCGCAAAAGACCTACTTAGACTGCTCTAAAAAATTTGAAATTTTTAATATAGATTCCTTTTAATACCTACGTGTGCACCTGAGGCTTAATTTTTTCATATTTTATTGTAATTTTTAATTAATATAATTAGTTTAAAGAAAACGTCATCCACATGGAATTGCGGGATCATAACAGGGCTTGAAAATATATGGACCGGGCCGAAACGGGGGCTTGACGCCATCCTCTATTAGTTTGATTGATTCAGTTCGGTTGAGATATGCGCTCGCCCTAAGGCTGCTTCATCCTGTTTTAGTGTTTGCTTTTTTAAGTGCGTAGGCGCTGACACGGATTTAAGTTGTTTTGATTTTGAGTATTTTCACTAGTAAGCATGCCTCTAAAGGGAAGCAATGCGATGTTAACGGGTTCCCAGTAAGGCGGGACCATACTGCTAGTAGGTAGTATAAGAATATGTTGTGTTTCAGTAAAAATAGTCAAATTACAGCAATTTTTTTAAAAACATAATTTAAATAAAAGTTTAACATTGGTCATCATTCTAGGTATTAAAATTCAAATGGCAAAGAGTATTTTCTGTTTTCTCAACCACTCAACCTAGACCTAAAGGTTGTGGCTATGCTTGTATTATTAAATAATTATAACTTATATGAGAAGTAAAGTAATGCTTCAAATATAAATCTTCTTGAAACGATATGCTAAAATTGCCCATTTAAATCTATAATGGTTTCTGTCTTATCTGTTTTTAGGGTGCAAGAATTTTCTTGCACTTGCTCTGCTGTGGTATCCCCTGGAAGCTGCAAGCACTTGTTTTCAGTTTTGCATGCCTTGGAAGAATACTGTCGTCTGGAGCTCCCCAACTAAACAAGCTTGGCATCAGCCTACCAAAAAGGAATTTATTTAGTCGTCAAAAGGCCTGTCAACTTTGGAAGCAGACCATACCAAAAGCAAAATGCCAGGTGAAATTCTCATCATTATTGTTGGTATCATAAGATTTTCAGCATAAATTCTTTTGGAGTATGAGGAATACAGGGATCCATCAAGCATATACTCCCTATCCCTGTTTGTGTAATAATGTATAAACTCCAGACTTCTGTTACTAACAATTAGTTTTGAATGTATATGTAATATACAGAATATGTATATTTGCATATTTTATTTAATTTCAATGAAAAAATTTGTTTATTTTTCAGGTTGAATTCTAAATCTTGAATGAATGATTCTTAAATCTTGTGCAGTATTAATTAGTTATAAATTTGATCAGTCTTAGTATATATATTTTTTCAATTTACAGAGGCATTGTTTAGTCAAGCTTCAATTTTTTTGTTGTTGCTTAGATGAAACTTTTTGTGTATAATATCAATATAAATTACTTCTTAGTATATTTTACAATATCAATCATCAATGGGTCCAGAACTGTTTTACAAGGAAAAGTTGATATTTGGGAAGTAGTTAGGCATTGATCGAAGTGAAAGTTTGCTATGTATGTGGAGATTAAATGCATCAAAATGTTATGATGGTTGATGTTTGTGTAAGAAGTGACTTTGAAAAGCTGTAAGCATGTAGTTATTAAAAGTTATTCTCAGGATCTCTGTAGAATTCTTGGTGTTCCCCCAAGCCTTTGAGGCTTTGATCCAGACCCAGATTTAATTGTGCTAATTTGTCTTTTCATTAAGTTTTATAAATGTATAGTTCCTTTGTAAAATTTTGATGCTTAGATCTGATGTTTGGAGAAGTTGTTGTTGAAGAAGTGATGTTGGGAAGTTATTTTTTTTCACCCCGAAAAAATATATATGAATCTTTAATACTCATACATTATGGGGAAAATACTGAAAAAAAATTAACTGCATTAGAATTTAAATAATTTCAATTTTTAAATTTTTTTCCAATTTGGAAAAAATTCCAATTTTGATAATAATGACTAGAAAACTACTAAATATATATCAAAATAACCCTCTTTAACTACAATTAGTTTTTCAAAACAATTTATTTGTATTTAGTATTAATATCATTATACTTTGATTACTGCCAAAAACATAATTTCGCAACAGTTAATAACCTCACTCTTTAATTTTGAATACACTTTTACTACTGTCATCTATGAGGGTTATTATTAACTAAAACTTCAAAATGGAATGTAATAGATGAAAAAAACACAAATTTGTCGAGAGGAAGGTCTACTTTAATAGAATAAAGTGGATTACGTAACTTTTGTTACCAATCGGTAACAGTATGCATTAGAGGGTTAAAGATATTTATCACAATAATTGTATTTAAGATAATTTTATAGTGTAGTTAGTATTCCCAGATATGTTGCTTAAGAACGTTGGGTTTGTAACTAATCCCTTCTTGCCTCAATCAGCTGCTTCACTGGATGGAGTCCTTAGTACCAGAGAAGACAACCTGCTGCTCAAAATTAAATACTCCTCCAAACTGAGAATCTTAGAACTGGAGTAATAGGCTTCAAAAAGCTCTTTAGGTCCAACACAAACCGATGGGAATGGTGTCTCAAAGGGAAACACAAGTTTGTATAAAAGTTTAGCATATTTGAAGAGCTTAGTGGAAGAACGTGCTAAGTGACAAAAAGGTGAAAGCAAGAAAATGGTCTTTAAAGTTTTTCGTCTGCACTTAACTACGTTAAAAACGGCACTTACAAACGGTAAAATATGTACTTAATTTAAAGTTTATGAAAAGGGAGAATCTTGATTTCTTAAATTAAAAGAACGGAATAATATGCTCATTGACACAAAAATCTCATTTTTTTTAAATGTCACTGAGCATGTTCTTCCACTAAGCTCTTCATTTCAGCGCAATATTGGAGATACCTACTTACAGTTAAATATCTAGTGTTAAACAGATTGATGAAAACGTTTTGATTTTTAAAAAGGAGGGGGATCCATAAATTATGTGACATGTTTAAGGGGGAAGGGAGTGCAGCTGAATATCACAAAATATTGCTATGTTAGAGTAAAAAAACCTTTTAAATCGCATTACATAATGTAGGGACACTCCCTAAGGTGCAATGGGTATGTTTCATGTGGCAACATAATCAAGAGCATTCATTTGTCCCTCCATTAAGTTGTATAAATGCAGTAGCGGATTTAGGTTTGAGGACGCCCTAGGCCCAAGATGAAATGGCGCCCTTCTTTTGTAACAATAATAAGAAATCTAATTCAGGTATAAGGTGACAATTTTTTCAAACATAATTAACAACATTAATCATTTTAAAAATTTGGGCACCCCTCAAAATTTGCCGCCCTAGGCCCGGGCATCACTAGCCTAAGCCTAAATCCGCCTCTGCATAAATACATATTTCGTCTTTAGTAGTTTGATGGTCAGAACATATGTTGGGAGAAAAGATACATATTTAAAGATACATATTTTAAAGATACATATTTATTACAAGTCAACTGTATTTAAGATAATTTTTGTATGTATAAAACTTTGCTTTGAATGATTAAAACTTCTCAAATCATAACCATTGTGCAAGCAGAATCAGTGGAAAGAAATGTAGGAATAACTTTAGAGGTTTGACATCTGCTATGTATTGTTGTTTTTTAAATGTAAAATAATTTATTGTAATATTTATAATGGGTACTGTTATTATTAACAGGTATTATGCAACAAGTATATACATCAAGGTACTGCTATTGGATTCTTTTCTACTAGTCTCCGAACTTAGTCCACACAGAAGTTGTGTATTTTGTCAGGTAATAGTGTGAGTCTTCAACTTTATAGTTAACTTTCTTTCTAATTTGACATTTTTGCTCTACTTTGAAGAGACTGAAGGAGGGGGTGGGAAACTATAGATTTGTAATCAGCCACCCCCCCCCCCCAAAAAAAAAAAAAAAATGCCAAACATAATACCTTTAGCGATGTAAGCAAATTTTGGTCTAGTTGAGTATTGTATGGAGTGGTATATACTGCACATCTTGGAATTCCACTCCTTTTTCATAGCATTAACAACAGCCTTTAGCAACTCCTTGTAGGACTTATGGAGATTATAGTAGTATAACAATACACTTTGATTTTTGTTAATTTATGCTCTTTGACCTCCAATTAGTTTTTAAGATAACACGTCTTTTATTTTGTATTAAAGAAAAGATACATAGCTAAAATAATATATTTGAAAGGTGTGGATTCATTCTTGTACAAATGTTGGGAAAAACTTGAAATATTACACACGGATTAAATCTTAAGAAAGAAAAAGATTTTGTCTCTACTTTACTTTATACTCTTATTCTTTACTTACTCTTTTTACTGCAATCAAGAACACCACACAATTGAAGCAGTATCATATAAATACAAAAATGAAGAAGAATGGTGGTACCTTTTCTATTGCTAAAGCTAATGTATACAAGGAAAAGTATAAGTATAAACAAATTGGGTTGGCATAGATTAAACTAAATACCAGTTACATAATCAAGTTAGTCTTAGTGTATAAAAAGAAAAGCGTTTAGCAGATGTAAATAGGGTTTTGGCATAGTTCAAACCAAATAATATTTTTTCAATGTAATTGACCTTTAATACATTTTTAAGGAAATAAAAAAAAATATATAGTAAACACCTGTATTATAATTGTAACATTTATACTGTTAGACATGCTGTGCTTCGTCAATACTTGTAAATGTGCTGAATTTATTACTTGTAGCATTTTTTTATTTTTAACCATTCATTCGAATATGTGTAATAACACTTTCAGAAAAGTAATTCAACTTGCAAGCAAAAAGATTTTAATTTCAACTCTGGCATCCCATTGAGTTTGTTTAGTTGAGTTATTGTATATTTGGTTTATTAATTTATATCCTTTTCAAGAGACTTTAACCCTTTCGCTACAGAGGAATTTTGCTTCCTCGTAATATTTGATAGGAATTACAGAATCCAATCCTTAGTTGTTTGGGCGTTTTGGAGCGCTTCAGTAAGGAAAGGGTTAAAGAACTGAAATTTCATTATGTAAAAATGGATTTTAATTTAAACCTGTAATACATAATATACTTTTTAGTTTCTTTAGTCTGTGATTTTTTTATTTGATTGAAATGAATGTTTTCTTTGTCGTTTCAGGAAACTTCTAAAAAAGCAGAATTGGATTATTTGTGTTGTTTCAGAATTTCAAATGGAAATTTATCCCATGATATCCGTTAGAGTTCTTTATATTGATATTCTGTTTTAATGAAACAAAATTTCAAAATATTGTTTCGATTTCAAATAACTTTTGAGCAGGAGCAAAGCTGAGGTTTTTTTTTTGTGTGGTTATGTTTCATTTCTGAATCTAGCTTGTAATAATTTCAAAATGCCAGCATTTCACGAAGCATATAAAAATTCTCCATTATACATAAGCCAGTTTTTACTTTGATAAATTTGCATTTATGGTGAAATAGTCTATGTAGTAAATTAATGCTTGACAATTTCTGCGGTTTAATAAAAAAAAAGCTTAATTTATATTTTAAAATTGTCTTCCTTAACTTTTTTAAGTTATTACTAGCGATTGTATTTATGTCAAAATTTATATGTAAGTAAATCTTGATTTGTATGACCGAATAATAAATAATAATATTTGATTCCTTTTTTGGCATAAATAAAAAATAAATAAATCATAATTCAATAAGGTTATTAATTTTCAAGCAAATTGCAAGAAAAGTTCAGATGTTTTAATGTATACCAACCTAATTAATACAAGTAGGTTAGGAAAAAAATGGATATAGCAAATGCTTAGTAATTCTTTGTTATCATTGATGAATGAATCATATTGCACCTTATATTGAAACGTTGGATATCAGGCAAGATAATTTTAAAGTTAAAATAGTGCTAATTGATTCTGAAGTGTGAAAATGTAGTAAATACAATTTTGTAATTGATGTGTAAAAGAGATGTAGCTGATGCTTATTTATATCATGTAATTTATTATTATTTTTTTTTCTATAGAATTTCTGTATTCTAGTATAAGAAATTGAATTTTTTCTATGTACTTTAAAAGAAATTATACTTTTTTTTGGTAAGAACTTAATGTAATCAAGTAATAATTTAATTCAAAATACTTAAAATAAATAATCAAATAGTGAGATAAATCATCTATATATAAACTTTTGGAGGCCCTGTCACACCATATTGCAGCAACTCTATAAAAAACGACTAAAAAGGTGAAAAGCAAACCAGCGCCACATATCATTTCATCACAATTCAAGTTTTTTTTCTAATCCCCCCCCCCTTTCCACATTAGAAGAGTGTTAAAAAATATTTGGTTTACACTAAGTTGGTAAATGTAAAGTGTTTGTCCGTGGAAATATTTTTATTGTAAAATTTGACTATAATAAGGGTTCTGAGAGACCCTACCCCCCCCCCCCCATGCGGTTGCACGCCTATAATCAAGATAAATTAGATGTCAAAATGAGGGCGATTTGAGTTTGAAATGAGTTTTTCTGACAGTGCAGGACCGTACTTTTATGAATGCCTGAATGCGTTACACATAAGTTTGGAATAAATTATTTGATCACAAATTGATATTAGATCATAGAAATATAATATACTACATTCTAAAATGTAAACTTTCTTTGCAGTAGGATTTCCAAATAAATGTTTTCTACCTCAGATACCTAAATACTTATTTACATTCTTTTATAAAGTCCAATATTAGTATAAATTATATTGAATGCAAAATATGAAATGTTTTAGAATATTCATATTATAAAATTGTCAGTGCATGTGAGTATTATATTGTCACATATTTATAATAAGCGTGCATTACAATGATTACCAGTTATCCAAAAAAAATCACAATGTTAAAATTGTAACATAAAAAACTTACAACAGTGATTTAAAAAAGAATGCCCTCAACAAAGACAACTAATCTGTTCAATAAAGTTGAGGGATGTTTCATGTCTTGAGTGGCAACAGAAATGCTGAATAAGGATAAGTTCCTTCTCAACCCTCTTGAATGGGCTTGTTTCAACACTTTGTCAAAGAAAACAAAACAACCAATGAAATCGCTGTTCGGAGTGCGTGACGTTATATAAAAAAAAAACCGATGAGGTTGTTTCAAGAAGTATTGACAGAAAACAATGTAACCAATGAAATAGCAGTTTGGAGAGCATGACATCATAAAAGTAAGAAATATTCCCTTTTTTAAACGGAGCAGCATTTGGAGCCCCGATAGAAGGAACGGCAAAAAATGAGAGCGGGATAGAACTACTAGTATAGAAGTAGTTCCAATGGAATTGTTTTCAATTTTAGACTTTCTAGAATCTAGTAATTATATTTGTTATGGTGATAATTTGACATACTTGTCACAAACATTTCTCTAGCTTATTCTTTTGATTTTATTTTTCATATTGTTCGTTTCGTCGGCTTTTTTTCTCTTATAGTCCTGTTTAAGTAGATCAATTTATTTGTGCTTTAAACTTGAGTAGTTTTACCTAAATACTAAAAAAGTATTAAATATAAAATGTAAGCTAATACCAAATATCCATAGTGTTTAACTCACATTTCATTTCAGGAGTGAAACAGACAGAAACAACCAATGAAATCGCGAAAATGAAAGTAAAAAAACTTTAAATACGTCATTTGAAACACCACGATTGAGACTCGGGAAAGAATTTCTTTAATTCATCATTTATGACACTTCTCAATTTCCAAAAGATTTATAAAAACCATTTGTTAATAACTACATTATTTTACAAAGGTTAACTCAACCACTTTAGAACAACTACTTTAAAAAACTGTATTCCAAACTAGTAAGTCATTTTTGATGTGCTTGCTATTTCACATTCACTGGACAAAATGACGTCAGACAGACCAATGAGCTATACTATAAATCGTTACGCCATCTATCCCATCAATACTTAAGCAGAGACCCATTTGAAAAATTCGATTTAAAGTGAATTATATTTTTTTGAAAACACTTTTTAATTCGTCTACACCTTTTCAAAATTCTTTCGACTAAATAATCCTGGCAATTAAAGAATAATGTCTATAGATACTAGTCCAAGATCATTACAATGAATTTTTTAAAAAAATAATAATTGGTCTAATTCATTCAGTTTTATCTTTAAAACATTCTATGGATTAAAAAAATCTTTTTATTTACACCTGCTCTTCAATAATAGAATGTAAAATAGAATGTTATTTTTTAAGTAAACGATTTCTATTCTAAGAATTATATAAAATACTGGATTTTTTTCAATATTTAATTATTCTACTACAGTTTTAAAAAATATATAAATCAAAATATATTAAAAAGAAGGATTGTACTTAAAAGCATATCAAAAGTAATTTGAAGAATTTTCGAATTATATTTAAAGAAGTTTCTCTATGAAATATATATTTTTTTTTTAATTCTTCCATTTATTTCGAATATAATGAAAAAAACAATTAGTATTTACAAAAAATAATTTAATTATGTTATTTGGATTTCTTTTTAATAATAAAAAAGGAATTTGTTCTAAAAAATAAAAATATAAAAGGTTCATTAAATTTGACTAGCATAGTGCCGGCATAGTGTAATACATTTTATTTCCTACAGCTAAAAAATAAAATATTAAATGATTGAAAAGCAAGATAGTTTTCAAGCAAAAAAAGATTTTAATTTAAAATAATATTTTATATATTCTTTAATAATAAATTTGTAAACATATTATACATGATGTTTTATATGCAAATTTAGGCATAAGGCACACATACATGAGGCCTTACATGCGTTTCATATGAAAATGTTTATTAATATATTTTTTGCTTTCAAGAATATTTACTTATCTCTTATGAACTTAGTTTGTAGTGGTTTTTAGTTTTTATTGAGAGTTCAATTTTTTGAAATAAACAGATTATAAATAATAACGAGCAACTAGAAATTTTTTTTATTAAGTAAATGGAATGTACTTGTATTTTTTCATGATCTTTAGGAAAAAATATATTTCAGTACAATCGTTAGTACACTAATAATCTAAAATAATTCTATGCTCAATGTAAAGAGACAAAGGAAATTTCTTAATTTTTTTTTTTTGTAAATACAACTGTTTTATTCATTATATTCGAAATAATGGAAGAATTAAAAAAAACTATTTCAGAGAGACGCTTCTTTAAATATATTCAAAATTTCTTCAAATTACTTTTTATATGTTTTTAAGTAAAATCTGTCATTATAATATATTTTGATATAAATATTTTACACCTGTAGTATAATAATTAAGGATTGAAAAAAAAAATAAAGTTTTTTTTATGTAATTCTCAGTACAAAAATCTTTTAATTAAAAATAACTTTCTATTTTAAATTCTTATATTGAAGAGCAGGTGTAAATAAAGGGATTTTTTTTAATCTATAGAATGTTTTATAGAGAAAACAGAATGAATTATCCCAATTAATTTTTTAAAAAAAGTTTATTCTTATCGGCTTTGACTAGTTTCCATAAAAGTTATTTTTTTTAAGGTAATTGCCAGACTTATTTAGGCGAAAGAAAAAAGGTGGAGACGAATTTAAAAATGATTTAAAAAAAAATATAATATATACTTTATTTTAAATCGAACTTTTCAAATCGGTCTCCGCTTAAGTATTGATGGGATAGATGGCGGTACAATTATTACCATTCGCTTATGTCTCTGACGTCCTTTTATCCGGTGGATGTGAAATCGCAAGCACCATTTTCGCTGAGGGGGAGGTTGTTGTAATTTCAGCGGTTATTTGAAGTTTTAATATAAATTGGTAAGCTTTTTTTCAATTATTTTTTTAGTATCTTAGATGATTAACTTTAAATTAAGTGATACATTTCACGAGCTTTTAATGTTAACCCACAGAACGGTGCACAAACTGATTGGTTGAGTGTTAAATACACCTGATAGAAGTTTATATATACTTTGCGAAAACGGCTTAAACCCAAAGGAGTTTCGGTTACCTCACTTGGCTATTCATCGTACCCGAATAGTTTAAACAGTTACCAATACACGTTACGGTAATATAATATCACCACAGATAATCTCAAACTGTCAATGGCACCAGTGAGTGGTTGTAAAATCATCCCATGAAAACAATATGCTGACAACATAAATTTTTCAGTTTCAGAACTCTCTATAATTGGTCTTGATTCTTATAAAATTTCTTGGATTGTTAAGTAATTGCTAAAACTATATCTGATATATCACCAATAAAAGTGCCAGGCAGTTGTATTTTTGTTAATAATTTGGTTATAGTCACCTTTTTTTTTTGTCGCTAAGAGTCACTATTGGCTAAAAACTAGTCACTGAAGACACTATTTTTTTTTTATTCTGGACCATTTAAACTTTCATTTATAAATTCTGCACTCATTGAGACATATTTAGACTTTTTTCAATTTTTCAAAAATATAAATCTAAAAAATGCTGTGTTTCAGTGAATGTAGTTTCAAAAGAATGAAATGTATGAATATGAATTGCTGTCAAACATAGATATTGTTTCAAATAACTTTAACTAGGAAATTTTGAATTACAATTTTGACCGCCACTGTAAATCTCCGTCATCATATTTTGAACCTGTGTGTACTTTTATTCGACAAGTTTAAAGACACTGTTGTAATCGTTTTGTTGTTTTGAGCATTTGAAGGGTGAATATATTTGCGATTAGATTTGCTAACAGTAGCAGATTTATAGAGGGAATAAGTGGGCTCCAGCCCCCCATCCATTGGACCCAAATTTGTACTAGATAAAAACAATTTTTCCAGAGAATAAACTAATTTGAGGGGAAAAAATCTAAACTTATTTTTGAAATGTTGTATTTGTATAAAAAGTATGTTTAATTTAGGTATATTTCAGTCAGAAACTTTGGTAATAAGGTAATTTCAAGGCTTCGTGGCACTTCCTGCTTCAGTGCTGCACTGACCAAACAACCCCCAAAAGCTTTATCTTCCTTCACAATTTTCTCCCCAGGCTCTCTTGTCTTTTAGGTAGATTGTTTTTTTTTTCAATCAGCTTGTTGCAAGGTCTGATAACTATATTTTTCTTATAGGATTGTTGTTGAAATTTTTAACTGCTTCCCGCAGGGATGGAGGCCAGATCTGATTGTTACGACGTTCAGATCGACTTGTTAAAAGGCCAAACTCCAAATCAGCAGTTGTTTGTTGCTAATGAAGACGCTGCACTTACTTCTGAAGTTGCCATCGATCGACCTGGATTTATCGAGGTAGAAAAGAGAACTCTGATTAAAAAGAATTGCATTATTAATGAAAAATATGTTATTCCTAAATTCACTGGCACTGCTATTCCTGTGGATCAGGTGCAGCAAACTTTATCTTTTGATGCAAGTTTAGCCGGCAGTGAATTCAGCATTCCTGATAGTCAGGGATCCAGTGCAATGGAAATAGCCAGTCAAGGAAGTAGTTTGGGATCTGTAATGGAGATTTGCAGTCAAGAATCTCTCATGGAATATTCAAGTCAAGAAACGAACACTCCAACTGAACCAGTCAATAAAACTGAAAGTTCTACTGAAGCAACCTGTGATACCAAGCTTGCAAAAGGAAACATGTCCTTAGTTCATCCTGATATTCCATATATAGAGGAAAATTGGTATGCTGAGGTTTCATCAACTAGCGACGAGCCTCCTGTTCCAGAGGATGCTTTTCCAGAATATCAATACTGTGATGCATATAAAGTGGACGAAATTCCAAGAGTTTTTCAAGGGTATGGCAAGGAAAAAGATCTGGAAAATGAAGCAGAATTCATAAAGGAAGATATTTCATCGACAAAGGTTAATGATTTAAAGAGACGATCCTCAACGGAAAGATTGCTGTTGGTTCGAGAGGAATCTGTAACAGCCCGGGAAAAGGCATGCATTTCTCGTGAGAAAGCCCTGAAAAAACGAGAAGCTGCTATTGCAAATCAGAAAGAAATTTTGAAGGACTGTGTTGATAATGTTATTCCATTGCCAAAACGTTTGAAGTTAAAGAAAGTTTTTATGTATATGTAACCCAGTTACTAATCCTTGTTGACCTAATTAAGTAATTCATGCAGATATTTTATTTAAATATGCATTATTTATTGTTTTATCACTCAAAAGTAATTGAGTGGACAACAGCTATTAATTTCTGAACAGAAAATGATGCTTCCCCCAATTACTTATTGGGATAACTTGTCAGAAGCATCATATTTCTAGATATATTGTGATACTAGTATTAATACTTTTTGTAGCTATTGTATACATGATAATGTTATTCCATTGCCAAAGCGTTTGAAATTAAGGAAAGTTTTTAAGTATAATATGTAACCCAGTTATTAATCCCGGTTGACCTAGTTAAGTAATTCATGCAGATCTTTTATTTAAATATTTCTTGTTTTGTCACTCAAAATTAAGTTAGTTGACAGCAGCTATTAATTTCTGAACAGAAAATGATTCAACTCAATCAGTTATTGGGATAACTTAGAAGCACCATATTGATATTTCTGAGTAAGTTGTGATACAGATAGTATTGATATATATTTTTTATTAGCTATTGTCTGCATTCCATTGTTGTCTTTAAAATATATATTAAAAATATTGTTATTTGGCACAGTTATTCCAAATTAAACTAGACTTTTTGTTAATTTAAATGTGGCTAAGAATATTCGTGAACAAAACATACATTTATTTGTTTTTATGTGCTAGAGCTTTGTTAAGATAAAATACATTATTATTTTCATCTTAACTTTTTTTTTTTTTTTTTGCCTAAATGTGCAGAGATAATTTTGTTTTTAGTATAATAATTGTTTTTTAAGCATAGATTTTTGAAAAAAAAAATCTTTAAAGCAATTGATGTCATGATTTTTAAAGATTACTTCAAATCTCAGCTTTCTATTCCTTGTTTTCTATACATCAAATATGTACATTTGAATTATATCTGAACAATTAAAAACCAACCCTTAATTATCAATCCATATCTTTAATAATCAATGTACACAAATTTTAAAATTATGTAGTTGCTTTTTTCTACCTTAGTTTAGATTTTTTTTAACAATATGTGATAAATTCGGTATGTTAATGCCTATTAACCATATTATAAATATATTTTATAAAATTTGTTTTTGTTATATTTTATTACCATGTTTTGTATTTTTCTATGAGATAAATAATAAACTTTATATATTTCGAATTGTTTGTATTTTTTGAGGTTTTCATTTAGTATTTAAAAAAAAAATGCTGACTAAGTTTGAATTGGATTGACTGTGGTAAAATATAACACTGTAAAGAAATTTTTTGTTAATGGTGTGATTTTGTAGTAAATATTGAAATTGAATAAACCAAAAATATGTAAGAGAAAATACCTATTGGATTGACAACTGTTGCAGAGTAGAGCGATTGAACAAACGAACATGTGTTTTCGCCCTGTTGAAATGCCTTATTGTTTAAATGTACTGTTGAGGCACATTTATAGTGGTTAGATATACCGCTATAGCACATTGGGGCAATTTTCGGACCTTCAGAATATCAGTGGAAATGCATAGCATAAAAATATTAAAAAAATACTAATGTAATGAATAAAAATCTGAAGTAAATAAATATACCAATATCAAAAGCCATACACACTGTGATAATTTTTGTTTACCAAAGTAGTTCTCAGTTATACGTCGTTTTTAAGTGTCGGCTCTTCACTTGACTGGGGAGCCCAGACGGTTAGGCACTCGCCTAACATACGAAAGGTCCCAGGTTCGGGTCCGGGTATCGCCAAACTAACTGCCGACCTATAAACGGCTCGTGCAGCCCAAAAATGTCCGACGAATAATACCCCGTGTAGGGGAGTCCTAACACTGCGTACGATGTCGCCCTTAACAGTTGAGCTGGGTGCCTATTCAGGTGTTGGCTCGTCACTTGACTGTGGTTCTAAAATACGACGCCCGTCGCCAAAAGCCCTCATGTAGCTCTACTGCGACGATAATTCAAACCTAACCTAACCTCAATTTTTCGTGCATTCAAAATATATTCAGTTATTTTTCCATTAAAAGATATCGATTAAAAAAAAGTCAGAATATAAAATTAAGTGGTAGAGGTAGAGGAGTGACTAAAGATGTCTATGTTTTCAGGACAAGTCTTTAGTCCATGGCCGTGGCGTTCGATTGTTGGAACAAATCTTGAAAATACTCTATTGGTCAAATTGAAAATGTAGTTATGTTCTTTTATTTTTGCTCAGTAAACGATTGAAGCTGCAATATTCCTTGAAAAGAACAAATAAATGGAAATAGTTGCATCATCCCAATAAATTGTTCTTTTTAAGGAATATTTAACATGCTATCATATGCTTTCATTCTTACATATAAACATTTATTTTTGTTCGGAAACTGAAGTCTGTTCACAAGTTGTTACTGCTGCCATCTATGTTTATAAAAAAAACCTTAAAGATCAAAACCAAATGTGAGCAGTTTTGTTGTCATCTGTAGCATTTGGTTATTGCTAAAAAAAGATTTTTTTTCACCTTAATCGGTATCTTGCCTCCAAATAAAAAAAGTCGAATGATTTATATATATTTTTATTATTAAAATTAATAAGGGTATTATATTTCTTTTTAAATGGAAACGTAACTTATGTCATATAGTTTTGTAACGATGTCAAACCCAATGATGAAACAGTTTTGCACAAACCTGGCCATGGATGACGTCTCAAATGTAACCTCAGAAAGAAAAATGCCTTTTAAACATAAAAAAGCTTTACCTTAAAATAAATTTAATGTACCTCATGCACCTATAATAACACTATACAGCATTACTTTTGGAAGTTAGAAGAAACATTAATATCAATGTTAAATATTCTTAATATTAGTTGTACAACGTGTTTTGCCATGTTACATTAAATAAATAAACGACTTTCATCAAAATATTAATAATTTTATAATTAATACTCATTCAATATTTAATTTTTAAAAACTCAATTCTTAATATGATTTCATTTAACTTAGATTTCTGTAGGATAATTATACGTTTATTTTTTCGGGGTTGGGAGGGAGATATGAGCGTTAAACTACTCATTAAGATTAAGTGAAAATTGAATCCCCAACACCTAAAAGTATTTATGCTCATAATGAATAGGTTTTTTTTTTTAACACTTACAAGAAAGTTAGAACAGTTGTTTAAACGGTATAAATTGTATAAAATAAAAAAAAAATTTAAATCGGTTTCTTGTACTTGTTTTTAACAGAAAGAAATCTATGAAGTATACAGATTTTTTTTTTAAAAAAAAATTATGCCTGAGCCACAAATAATTCGAGATTAAAACTCTTAAAAGATAGCCACACATTTAAGGGAAAATAATCAAATTGATATCGGAATTTATCTTTTGGAAGATGTAAAAAAGCGATACTCAATGAGTTAAACACTGTTTGAAGATTAAACACTTTTGACACCATTGAAATTATATAAATTAATTTTGTAAATTATGATTCTCAATTCCTTTCAGTCGTATTCATCTCTCATAGCAATAATTGCAAGTTTAAGTGAATTATTTATAACTATAATTTTTTTATTTTATAATAATAACTAATTATACATCAGTAAAATAAATAAATGGAAAACAAAAGTTTTGCTTGAAACTTTTTGGTTTCTAAAATTCTTGTGTTTTTGTGTGATACAGTATTTTATATTCCGGAAAAGATCCTCCAAGTGCTAAAAAATAAATAAATAAATAAAAATAATAATAACAAATAACTAAAAATCAAAGGGTCGCAGGTTGCTGATGGAAGGATTAAGAGATTGGCTAACAACAAATAGTATGCCAATGATTGGCATACTATTTGTTGTTATCGTGTCCATATAAAGCTATTTCTATATAGGCCTAAAAGCGTTGCTGATGAGAGTCGCCAGGTCATGAGCCTGAAGACTACAAAGACGTCTTGTGATGGTGCACCAAGCCCCAAAAGAGAAGCAGCAATTGCTTGGCCGTCAAACAAATGGTCAGGCGTTAGTTGGGTTTCTGGACAATTTCTGAAGAATGGGTGGCGATCTTGAAGTGTTTTCTGGAGATATTTTCATATCCTTAACCTTTTCCCTACAATTTGTCATCATCATTTTTTTTTTTTTTTTTTTTTCCATAGCCATGATATATAAAAAAAAAAAAAAAGCACAATTTCGATTTCTCATTTTTGTATTCGACAATATTTTTTATTAATCCCAATCGATGTCAGCCCTATTATTTTTTTAAAATTCTGATCGGAAACATGATGATCACTGGGACTCAAAAGGTTAAAATGGCCTGTATGAAGTCTTGCTATAGCAGTTGATAGGATTCCACGGCCAATTTAGATCAGAAATGAATTGCTCTTAGGTACATATTATAAACAAGACTTATATTATTTTCTTGATTTTATAATAAAATTTATTAAGAATTTTTAATTGGAAATATACGTTAAAGTTTACTCAACATTTAAATACTAACTTCTTAAGGGGGAATGATGGGAATGGACCGAGGGTCTCTAAACTCAAGTGCCTCAATGTTAATCTAATGGGAAAAACTATTTTCTCTGTCACATTTCTCTGGATGTATTAAATATTTTTACAAACGTTTTTTAATAATAAATGTAGACAACTTACAGGTCTCTATAATTCCACTTTATTTTAAATTGATTCGAATACTTTTTGTAAATTTATTTATTCAAAATTAAAAAAAAAATAAATTCGAACCAATTTTAAAAAATGGGATTGTCGAGACATGTAAGTCAGCTACATTTATCACATAAAAATCCGTTTGAAAAAATAATCAATGCAGCCGGAGAAATGTGACAGAGAAAATATTTTTTTCCTCCATTGAATTAACACTGACGCATTTCGCTTTGGAGACCCGCGATCCAGCGCACACACTCCCTCTTAAAACAAATTTCGAATGTTATCCCCAACATCCTGTTTCCAATTCATGCAAACCCTCTTAAAAACAGACTTTATACCCTATTATCAAAGACAATCTTTTACATTTAAGTTGATGCACCAAATAGGGCATCATTCCCCGAGTTTATCTAACAAATAAACAGCCTACATTTACCATTACCCCAAGCATCACATTAGGTACTATGTCCATGCCAAATGTTTGGTCGCTATCCTTTAATACTATCCCGCAAATGCATGTCGCTCGCTAATACTCCGTCGTTGATTACTTTTCTCTTCGCTTTCATTAGGGGAAACGGCGGTCGGGTACTTGGCAAAAGCATCCTTTTGGGGGTCTGGAGATTAAATTGAATTAATCAGGGACCGGGGAGATTATTATAAAGATATTTGCCCCCAAACCAGAAATATCTGTGCTTATTAATTCGCGATTAGAAAGTATCTTTTGTAATGGAATTTCGGATTTGGTACATTGAGATTGATCGGGAAAGTATCTGTCTGAGAATTGAGTATTGAAGTATTGAGAATATTTCAAATATAGTTCAAGGTAAAGGAGAGTTAGTTATATTTTTTTAATGTTATTGATAAATTTGATAATAAATTGTAAGTTTTAATGTTTTGATAATTTTTTAATGAACGAAGTATTTTTTATTGTCGACCAACCTTGCTGGGTCTTTGTCCTGTTGTTGGTCGACAATTTTTGTATTTGTAATTGTATTGATAAATTTGATAATATATTTGATCATAAAAAGCAGCCAGAATTTATTATCATATATTAAAATGAGATATTCATAGCAACAAACAACACTCAACTAGGAAAAATAAAAAAGATTATTATAAAAATTACTCTGGCAGCATATTATATAAAGATTCTTTTTATTGAAGTCAAATTATATCCCAAGTGTCCTTATGTCACATTTCGACTTTTTCTTCTAATCGAATAAAACAAAATAAATTAAGGATGGCATTGAGTTTGATCCATCCAGATGATCTAATTAGCTATACATTTTGCCATTTCAAACATTTTCAATCTTGTTATTTTCGTGTTTTCAAAAATAATTCTACGTTCTGAGCTAAAATCTTAATAAAAATATTAAATTTGGATTTCCATCATAAGACTTGTTTTATATACTCAGCTATGCACGGGCGCACTCTTAATAAAGGTGACTTGTATATTGTTCAAAGTTTTACTTTATGCCATTTACTATTTACATTGAGTTTGGAACATCGAAGTGTAACTGCTGGAAAGAAGTAAAGCTGAAGTAACTCTGGAAATATCTCTTCAGTCAAAATGTGCGACCAATTTAGGGTTCGGCAAAATGGCGAGTACACACTCAGTAGCAAATAGTGACGTAACTTGGGGCACGTTTAGAATTCCGTCGCAAAAATCCTGTGCGATACAGTTCTAAATGAGTGTTAATGACTCTTTAAGAGGAGCCAAAATCCAATCCAATCCTAGGGTTGGAAAAGAAACGGAAGAGATAATAGAGAGTGTAGCGAATCGAGTTGGGAGTAAATTTGAAAAGCAATTAAAATTTTAATAAAGATAAAAAAAAATCAAATGTTAATGTTAGATTTGCAATCTAGCATTTTAAACCTACTTACTTATAATTAACTAACATGGCTTTTCTTTTCACGGGTGTACCCTAAATAACGCTGACTTGTATATTATGTAAACTTCACTTTATGCCAATCGACCCCCTTCCTCCCCCATGCATCCTATATATCCCCCCACCCCTTTCCTTCCACCAGCATCCTATATATTTTTATTCTCATGTCCGCCCAACGGAAACTCGTCTCTTCTTTTTATGAAGTACAAACTAGCCACATTTATACGTAATTCCGCAACATCTTGGAATATCGTAGTTCGCACAGTTCGTATAGTTCTTACCATTATCTGACCCAGTATAAAAATAGATTTGATATTAAAGTACGTTAGATTGAGGTATAGATGAAGCTTTACTCTTCCACGTACTGTGCGATAGATAGACACATTAACTTCAGGAAAATTCTGTAACAAGCAGAATTGATCAAAACTCACACACAGTGGAACATATAATTGAAGTTGTATGGAATTGAATTGTGCATACTTTTGTAGTGTCATTCCTCCCCAATTTCCTCTTGAGAAATTTAGTATGATGTTGCAAATCTCATTCTCGATGCACTTATCCGTAAATATACCCCCGTAAAACTACTTAATCTTTATTTCGAATCGATTCCCCGATGGGAATACATACCGTCGTTAAGAGGCAGAATTTTTGCTCCCACGTTCTATGGAGATTAATCATCGATATTCCAACGATAATTAATCTTTTGAACGGGGAAGGGAGAAAGGTCACAAAAGTAGAGAAAGGACGGGCATGATGCCCATGTGAAAGATTTCTAATTAAAAAAAAACATATATTCGATCGATGATTTGAAATAGTAATACATTATCATGGATGGTCATTATAGAAAAGATGCCAAATATATTTAAGGCATGGTTACATATAAGGATTTTTAGCCTTTCTATTTGTACTAATACATTTCTTTACAAATGTAGAGATCAGACTCTATCCAACTCATCTGGGGACGCCAGAGGGCGTGAGAGCGTCGTAATAACTGTAGAAGAAAAATAAGCTAAACTAACTGTGACCGTGTCTTTGGTATTGGAAAAACTAGGAGAGAACGAAAAAATGTTGTGTTTTGGAGAGCACCTTTTATGTCATTTTTGTTTTGTATTAATTAATATTTTAAAACTAAGCTAAATTTATATTAAATTAATCTCCGCAATATTTCATCGTATTGTTTATGTTGTGCGTCAGCTGAAATTTGTCATGAAAAAAAAAATTACTATGAAATGGCGAACATCCACAACAAAGATACATGACTAACTCTTATAAAGTTTTTTTTAATAACCTTTTGCTAAAATATTAGGCCACAAGAAGATAGAATATACACATACACCATTATACACTTTATTAAAATATTTTTAGATTACGGAAATAAGTTAATTAATTTTTTCAGAGATACCTATCTTTTTAAAGTTGTTATTAACATTTAAATATAAATGTACCCCAAAAAATATTCAAAATGTAAGCTTATACTGCATCAGATGGTCCGAAATATATTATGTATGCAAATTTTCTATTTTTAATTTTTTTTTCTTTCCCTAGTTATTTATCAAATATTGTACCTCTTTCTAAACAAATAATACTGAACAAGCACACAAGCTGGAATATGTATGTGCCATACCATACCATACTAAACAAATAATACGATTCATCAAAAAATCTCATTGTGACTTAGGATATGAGATCACTGCAAACTGATTTATTTCACACAAATAAATTTCTTTTAAATTTGTATTTATTACAAATAAAGTTTATAGTACGATTGTTGTGAAGAGAAATGATGATTTAACTCCAGTAATGGTGGCCGTATTATGCTTTTTAAATGAGTATTGAATTGTGCAGTTTTTTATACTTAAAGTATTTTTGAATTAGATTTTTTTTTCAATGATTTCTAGCTTTGATGCGTGGATGTTTCGACACATCACACTAGTATGTAGCATTTGTAGTTTGGGTTATGAAAGTGAGTACAGAACCTTTTCAAAAACTTTCACTTGTTATTTTACAAACGTAGTGTGGTAGCTAATAGTAAACAACCTTGTTCACTAATGCAATCCCTATTGTTAATCCTTCCCTATCATTGTCGCCTATATTACGGCCCGTAACAATCATAGAGAATAGCTTATGGAATAGTTGCTGAATGCTGATGCCAGAAGGGACGTACTACGGTATCCTAGTTTGCAATTTAGATTATCCGATATTGCATATTAAATGTGCTCAGAAAATGTAGCTCGTAATTAAATAGTTGTTAGTGTCAATCAAATTTAATTAGATGCAATACAAAAATGTAGGCACGCCACTAAAACATTAGAATGAGACTCCATAACTTTTATTCGTTAACCAAAACGGAGTAATATTACCTTCTTGGGAAAAGTTAGTGTCAAATTGTGCCTAAATGAAATTAATCATTAATTTTCAAATGATAAATGACGTTTTAATTGATCTGGGGAAGAGAGGTCACAAAACTTTTAAACTAAACAGGAACGTTTTTTAATTATTTGAAACCTATTAAAAGGGACTGTATGCTTTATGATAACTTAATTTTAAAATTTAATAGCAACGAAGCCGTGATATATTTTGAATATGCTTTTGTAGATTAATTGACCGTGGCCTAAACTTTTCATGAGGCTATACTCACTATTTTTCAATGATGTAGCTATTAAAGGAGCTTAAACTATTAAAAATTTGAAAAGATCAGTACAACCACGAAGAAAGTGTTAAAATTACTCTTTATCTAAAAAAAAAAATGTATTTTCTTTTTCGCAAATGGTGGCTTTCTATTTAGTTTTTATTACTTTGTAATTGCACTTTTTTTCTAATAATTTTCTTTATGTGAGTAAAATTTGCCCAGAATGTTAGGCAACACAGAATGCCAGGAAGATGAATTTTTGTAGTTCGAACACTTAACGATCTACATTGTGGGTATTTCAAATAAAGTAATACCTGAAAGTTTTTTTTTAACAATTCAATTTGTATCGCCACAATAAATTGGACAGTTGGGAGATAGAGAGATTAAAAAAAATGTCTTTCCCTTTTACCCACCGACAATAGCATCGCCCTAATTCTTTAACATTTACAAAGGATTACAGTGATAGATTATTCTGAGTAAATTTATACCACCATTACCAAAACTTAAGAACTATTGTATTAAAAAAAAGAACAATACGTACGAAATAGTTTCCAATCCTATCTTAAATTGTCGAAAAGAGTTAATGCTTTCGAACAGAACCTATTACTGGATTTGTTTTTTGGTAGCTTACAGAATAATGAAAAAGAGTTCCAAATTAATTGATTTACTTTACTTTTTTTGTGCGTCACAGAAATAAATGATCATTTTAAAGACGTTTAATGCAGTGTTGCGTGTGTAGTCGGTCAATAAAGACGTAAACGTAATTGCACTTTTTATAAATGTATTATTTTTTTGTACAAATGGAATAGGATTAATATTTTTAAGATTAAGGCTGTGTTGATTTTTTTTGGCAGAAAAAATTAGTTCTATACAGTTTTTGCAATCAAATAGATGAATCGTATTTAGCAAGTGTTGTTCATTGAAACACCGATATTTTTTGCAATGATTTTTTGTATTTGATGCAAAATATATTTTGGAAGTAATTTCAGTTCATTTATAATGAGAAATGAGTTCTTTGAACATGTTAAAAAAAGGATGTTCTTGCCTTTTTCTATGCAACAAAAAATGATAATAATTTGCGATGCGAAATGAAAGAAATTATTTTTATAAAGTTGATAGAAATGTATGCTAAACAATCATATGGCATTTGAAACATCTTCAAATTAATAAATAGATGTCTAAAAGAATTTTTGAGAATATCAATTGAAATTTAATTTAGCAAGATAATGAGGAATAAAGTGATCAGTACATTTAGCTAACGAAACTGTATTTCTGTATTAAAGTCATTTTAAGAAATAAAATGTAAGAATGAAGTGTAAAAATAATCAAAGTCCTATATTTCTGACACATTTACCATGTTTTTCAGAATTAAAATAATTTCTTAAAAATTTAAATTTTCTCACAAATGTTCTTGATTCTTTTTAACATTCGTATTTAAGCCACTAATACTTTCTAAAAAGAATAATTTTCTTAGAAAGGTTATGGCGCATTTCTAACTATTTAGATGTTTCCCGAAGTTTTCAAAAATGTATCTTAACTTTGGATAATTTTCTTCTTTTACTTAGAATAAAAAAGTAAATTCTACCCGAAATAACTTTTATTTCATGCACAACCATGCATCAATAATTTAGTGATAGAAAAATCTAAGTACTTTTTAAAACAAACTACTAAAATTTATTGATCGAATGCTGCACAGTACGTAAAAAATTGTATTCAACATATTTACCTTAACGCGAGGAATGTCACTTAGACCGTGTATTTGTGAGCCCTTTATATTTGTCATTTATTGATTGCTAACTATTCTCTTTTGTGAGATTCCTGAGACTGCGTTGCCATGTATTTTTATGAAATAATTCATGTTGCATACGTAATTCAATTTTTCTTACCGAAAACTGCGGAAAAATAGTTAGGTAGTTAATTGGATTGAATTTGTATGTTAGAGCCACATCGTTCGAAGTTTCCTTTTGAATAATTCTATTTGTTTCTGTACTAACAACTTCTTTGGACATATAATTTTTCTTGCACTCTAAACATCCTAATTGGAAATGAAGTCAAATTAGATTAGGTAATTTAATACTTCCAGAATTTATAAATGAAGCAGGTTGTTTATATATGGTTGTCATTTATGAATAAGTAACTAACAAATCAAGATTTGAGGTTGTTTGGAATTACACTCAATGCATTAACTACAATTTTTCTGTGAAAAACCTAATGAAGTCGAAATTAAAATCTTTTGCATTTGAATTTTAAATTCTATAAAGGAAAATAGTCCATAGCTTTAGAATTTTTTTCAATAATGCGTTTTTTTTGTGAAAAATAAACAAAAAGTACTTTAAATATAGTAATTGCTTTATGACAACTACTATTAGTTATGCATTGTTAAAAAACAAAAATAATTATGCGAATTAACTTGAATTATTTAAAAATATTACTTTGTCTGTGTGTAACATTATAATTAAAATTTATTTTAATTATTTTTCCCTTTTATACTTGAACACTCGATTGCTATTTTGAAAGCAAATGAGTATTTCAATAGCAAAAGTAACTTAAATTCTTGTAAATACAAATTAATTTCTTGGATATATTTCTAACATAAATTAACCCTCGTGTAGCTCTAGTGCGACGATAATTCAAACTTAAACTAAACTAATGTAAATTGTTTTCTTCAGTTTACAATGCTTTTCTTGTCTGATCATTTTTACATGCATCAAGAATTAATATTTTTGCGTAGATTTTCGAAAGTTCGTACAAGTTTTTAACTTAAGTTAAAATATTTTGCATTACAAAGTTGCAAATTACAAAAAAAAAAAATAAAAAAAAAATAGAGTGATTGCTAAAAAATAAATAGTGAATGAACATTGTTGTGTACGTTTAATCCTAGCGTTTTTTTGTTTCGCTAATAATATTTCATAACTTAGTTTGATTACATTAAATTCCTCATGATATTATCCAAGTAATCAAACTTTTTTTTAATGTATAGTTCTAACCTATTTAAAATTTAGAGCTTAAATGTATTAATCCTTGCTATTGAGTTGTTGTTGCTGTTTCTAATCCCAGGTGTGTAGCGGAGCTACACCACCTCCATGAAGCCAAAAATGTCCAAAAAGTCCACAAACAAAAGCGGGTCGCTCAGTATGTCAGCAGTCGAGAACTTCAAGCAATTGAGGATATGTTCGGGGGATGCCTGTTCGCTGCAACACATGTGGCACTCGGGGAATATTTTCTCACCCTGTTGGAAGACAAGAGATTTGGTGTGTCCACTTAAAAAGCGAGAGAGAGAGAGAGAGCTGTCTGTCGTTTCCTCGGGAGATTGAATTTGTGGCACCTTCTTGGACTTCTTCCAAAATACCAAGAGTGGCTAGGTGGAATTCGCCAAAGTGCATTAAACTCTAGCTTTTTGATGGTGACAATTTCCGAGGATGTCAGTGTGTTATTTCTTTGCTGGATTTCTTCAGAGGCAGTCTTGGCCAGGATGTCAGCTCTTTCATTACCAGCTAAACCAACATGAGAGGGGACCCATTGAAAGTGTATGGAGTGACTCTTTGAAAGCCGAGCCAGGAGATTTATAATGTTTCGGCTTGTCACATCCCCGATGTTTGTCCATTGTGAAAGATGTTGAATAGAAGTGCGACTGTCTGTTAGTATCCAAATGTCGTTGAATTTCAAGTCTGTGCTTTTATCAATAAAGAGTAATCCCTCATGTATAGCAATAAGTTCAGATCTAAAAACAGAACAGCCATCAGTGTTTTTAAAAGTAAGTTAAAATGTTCTATCTGATGTCATAATAAGCACTCCACTTCCAGAAACTCCACCGTTTCTCTTGCTACCATCAGTGTACATTTTTAGAGCCGAAGAGGGTCTGTCCTGAATTGTTTCTAAAGCCACTTGTCTAGTAAAATCAGGTAGGTCTGTTTGTTTCGACACCTTGGTCTTGAGTTCCGGCCTAAAATGAATTCGTTCAGCGTCGAGAATAGAGTAAGGAAAGGGCATCAAGGAGTGAGGCTCAACATTTGCTGAGAAAAGACCCAACTCGCTAGCCAAGGAAAATGGACTATGTTTCTTAAGTCGTTTGTTGTTCTGCCAAGAGTGTAGGTAGGATTCAGTTCTGTGCTGATGATTATAGCCAAATAGTTTATTGTAATATTTCGAAAGATAAAGGTTTCTTCTTAAATAAAGAGGTGGCAAATCACTTTCATACAGCACAATTTCTTTGGGGCAGCTTCTACGGAGGCCAGTAATAATTCTTGCAGTGCTAAGCTGGACTCTCTCAAGTTTATTCAAGCTGGAATCAGATGCACAGAAGTAAATAGGTGAGCCATACTCCAGAATGGGTCTGATCAATGCAATGTAAGTTGTTCTCAGGGTATCGGCATCTGCTCCCCAGTCTTTTCCCGAAATATATTTAAGAATGTTTTGTCTTTTGCTATTGTATATTATATAACCGAAAAATTAATCAAATGATTTTGATAAATTAATCTTCCCTCATAATACAATATATGTTTGAAAATACAGAATACTTAGTGTAATTAACTAAATCAATGATCAAGGAGTCGGAAACTCAAATTTTAGCGTTGAGTAATACAAGGAAAAGAGTTAGTTTGGAAGATAACGTGTACGTGCTTACTATTTATATTTTTAAATTTCAAAATGGGAAATTAAGCTGAAGCGAATGCTTTTGTGCATAATATGAAAATAATACGAACAGTTTTAAAACTTTTTTCGTCGTACATTGTAATATTCAAGTAACGTAGCATTTAATTATGTAACAGTATTAATTAAAGTTAGTTAATTTTTTTAAATATAAATTTTCATGAAAATAAACGTAGGGGAAGGTGGGTTACCTTGGATCTATTTTGACTTTTCAATTTTTAATTTCTTAATTACATGCAAAAAGTGAATAAAAATATTTTTACTAAATACTTTATGTTGTTATATACAACATATATTTATTTTAACATGTTATTTAAATGATTTCAACTATTTAAAAAATAAATACAGAAAATTGTAATTAGGACCAAGGTACACCACCGGCGGTGTACCTTGGTCCAACCGGTAGTGTACCTTGGACCAATTATTAACTGGTAAAGAGACTCGATTTACAGTCCAAAAACCAATATTTATTAGCCACATGAAATTCAAAAATACATTTTACAACCTACTCTTATTTTTTGCCAAGATTGTAGTAATTGATTATGTTAGGTCAATTGGCTTAGTAAGGGGTTTTAATGCCTTAGTTTTTTTAAGTGCCCTTTTGGCTTTTTCAGCGGCAATGCGATTTTTCTCAGGTGTATCCGTTAAAATGCAGCATAAAATGAAACTGTTACTTCATGCCATAGAAAAACATTTGACTATCTTTCTGTTTTAAATTTGAAAAAAACAACTCAAATATTTCCCCCTATGTTTAAACAACTAGACCTAAACGTAAAAAGGATGTTCTGCTTAGATATTTATTATAAAGAATATCTTTTTAGATGAGCATGCAATAATTATTTTCTATATTATATCAATACGGTTAAAGTTTTATAGGCTTCCATAAATCTAAATAATTAACTACAGAAAAAATATTTATCACACCATATAAAAATTTCTTACAAATTTCCATTCTTCTAGATTTACAAATCAGGGTTGCATATTAATAGCTTAAAATACTTAATTTTTCAAAAGGAAAAAATTTACTTGAATTTTAAAAAGGGTTTTCAACAATCTGAAGCATATAGGACCTAAAGTAGTGTACCTTGGACCAGTCCAAGGTACACCACTTGTATTAGGTGAGGTACACCACTTGGATATTAAAAACAAAATAATTAATCAGCAAGTTAAGGTTAGACCTAACTTAATTTCAAGCACACTGTTTTATAGCTAAAACTTTGCTTTATATTGCATAACCATCGTTTCTGAATAAACACTACATGTTTGAGTATAAAAATACACTAAAGAATCTGACAAAAATTTACTTTTGAACTGTGAATTTAGTTTTTCGAAACCTCTTTAATAAATTGACCTTTTAAACAAACGGATAGAGCTTCACTGAGATGCCTGGTAGCAAATACTTTAACTGAACTTGGTGTTGTTTCAATATCTAAGCTAATCGAGCTAGAATCGGCATAGGTTCGAGGTACACATATGTCCAAGGTACACCACTTACCCCTACAATTTATGATATATTATGTAATTAATTCCTTCCCAAAAGGAAACATCGTAAATTTTAAGTATTGTGTTTTACTTTTTACCTTAACATGTGTATAACTATGCTTACTTTCTCACATTAAGTGGAGACTCAGTGAATCTACGTTATAATTTTTATAAATATTACGATTTATTGCAATTTTCTTATTTATTTAACTAAAAGAGTCTTCCGCAGACAACTTTTATTTAGTAATCATCCAAATATAAGCGGGATTACTTAAATTTACGCTGACAGAAATAAATGAACACATTTCACGAAAATATAGTCATTTTTGACGAAATGATGACATGAAAAATGACCTGAAAATTGTAGTAAGATTGTATTCGAGAGCATGCGTATCGCTTAAAGTCACATGAATCGAAAGGAAAAAAGTGTCACAAGGGATGAAATTTTTTCTTTAGATTGGAGAATACTTAAATGTAAGACTTTCTTGATAAAAAGATTATAACCTTTACCAAAATGTATGAATTTTATCCATTATTTGCTTGTGTTCGAGTTTGGCCTTTAGTAAGAATTGATGTTTACATCGCAAAAAAATTGACAGGACGTGTTCCTACGTAAACATGCTTTAATTTTCGGAGAAAGAGGCTACCTCCGATGTAGATATGTATGTGCATAGTTACTCAACATTGTTCCGTAAACACAGAGGTAGCACGCTTTGCCATGGTTACGGAGTAACGTTTCATTATTTTTTTACATGTAGTACACTCTTAAAACAAACGAGCGAATTTAACTCAATCTGAGTAATTTTCACTCCTCCTGTCTTGAAAATGCACTTCTCCGAAAGGAGTGGATCCTTTGTGTGTTAAACTCCAACAAGGATCACTCCAAACGAGTGATTTTAACTCAGTCTGAGTTAATATTCACTCCTTTCCAGTGTCCAAAATGCACTTCTCCAACTGGAGTGGATTTCACTCTTTTGTTTTAAGAGTGAAACGAATTGATAAGCAAAAATGCATCATCCTTTATATTTTTCTTCGTATTCCATATAATTTCACTTTAACGGGAATTATATTTGATAATATTAAATAATGCCAGTAACAAATGCATTTCCCCAATACATTAAATAGCTTTAAATAAAAGTGCTTGCAAACACTTTTAAAAAAGTGATTATATTGGGATATCCAAATATTTATTATTATTTTTTTAAAATGTAATACTACTTCAAAGAAAATTTTTAAAAAAATTCACCTTCTATAGAGGATGTTGCTTGTTACAAAAACTGAAAATCTTTAGACTGATCTTTATGCCTTTTATCACCAGAATGTCAGGCACGTAGAAATGAAATTAACATACTAAAATAAAACAGTATTGTTTTCCCTTTAAATGAAGTAGCCATGGCCTAAACCAGCATCAGTTTAAAAGCTGGTTATAAATTATTTATAATACTAAACTCATAATCTTTTATTTTCCCTCAAGGATCAACCAAACAAACTATAAAACCATGACAATTGCTAATTAAATTCTCTCTAAACATCAAACTTGTGAATTAATTATTTGAATAATCGGTATTGGCGGCTTATCCGCCAAGTTCTGTATGAAATACGCATTAAATCTAATTATTGACATCAAAGAATAAAATTAGTCCCAAAGGCATAAAAAACTTAATAATATAATCGTGTTATAAAATTTAATTTATCAATTGTGCTGTTTGTGATTAGATTAGTGCATTTGAGTTTGCGGTTTGATTACTTATTTCACCTTAGGGTGAAATTTGGAGTTTTTATGATAGTTACTACCATTTGTTTAAAACATGAAATAATTGAATTGCATACTCCAAGTGTTTTTAAAAATTAGTTTTAAAGTATTTCGTTTTTAAACTATTGTATCTTGAGCGCAAACACTAATACTTCTGATTTACAAAATGGGTAATACCGTCCAAATTTCGACACATTTTAATATAACAATTTATTGAGTTCCTTACACAAATTCTATACTTTAAGAATTTTATAATATAAAAGTTTAATTTAAAAACACAAAAATCCTTCGTTGCATGTCGACTTACATTTCAGAAATACAAGATATATATGACTCATTTTCATTATCATTAAACTTATTATTAAAATTAGATAGGCATTATATACAAATATAAATTTCAACTAAACATTTCTTAGACAACAGTAAAAAAGCATAGAGAAGAACATATTAAATCAGAAAGGACTTAGCATGCTTAACAAGAATTCCCCACAAAAAAAAGAATAATTTGCTCTTGTTTTTGAGAGATTCAAAATTTTTTATGTTTAAGGAGGCGCTCGATGTTCGTGTTAATTCATAATACAAATTTTGAAAATTACAAGTGTTCTTAAGAATTAGATTATGAACACGAATTTTGTATATGGTTATCTCTACTTTAACAGTTTTGTCACAATATGACTTTTTTATGCAAAAAGGTTTTCGTTTTCTTTTTCTGATAATATGAGTATTTTATAAATAAGCTTTTCGAGTAAAAATAGTTATTAGTGACTCTTTTTTACCGGTTTAACTGGTTATTCGATGGTTATTTTAAGGATGAAAAGGCTATTTTAAAAAAAAACCTTACATTTTAAAGGTTGCTAAAAAAGTTTCAAATCAACAAGATAATTATAAATATATCCATAATATTGCCATTCGCTAAAAATATAAAAAAATGCATTTTATTTATTTCGTTGTAGGTTATGATAAACGTGAAAAAAATTTAAAAATTGCAAATTTCGTCTATAACTTTGCCCAACTATTATATGAACTATTCCTACACTTCACAGAAATCAAAATATTTACTGTCCCAAGACGTATTGGAATTGAAAATTTCAGTTTGTAGAAAATATTTTTGAAGTGCAAAGTAAATAGTTCACAGATTTAAACCTTACATCTATACATATAATACTTAAAATTATCAATCTATCAAAGGACACACACAAACATGACAAAGCACACACTCCCAACGTATATATAATATATATACAGGAAACATAAAAACCGTTCGGTACATTTGACACCAAACACATTACCACATCCAAACACCCCCTAACTTCGCGTGGACACTCTTTCAATTTTCCACTTTATCGAGGCCTACTCACACGCTCGGAATGGGATCAGTGGTTGTTCAATAAAAACACCATCCCCCGTGCTCTCTCGAAAGGAAGCGGACAACAAAAAAATGGTCGCGACGAGGTTTTTCTTATTGGGATAAATGTCCTTTTATGGGAATGTCCCCTCTCCCGGCGATAACTTCGTGTCCAGTTTTTATCGTTTCTGGATATCAATAGCTTGATCTGACAAAGCTGTATGGGGTAAGTTAATCCTCGTTTTGTGGCACGGGTGGTCTACTGGGTTTCATAGCAGCCCATTACCTTAACTGTCTTTGCACTGTACCGGATGAGGGTTCCATTTCCGCCTTCGCTTTGGGTGCACCTATCTGTGAATCAGTAAAAATTCTGTTTGTGTCTATCTTACTTAACGATGATTTATAGGCGGGTCTCTGCTGAAGCACACAAACCGGAAACCACATGTACCAACCTACTTACCTACCTTAATCCTCGTTTTATGCCTCCTTTTTGTCGGATGATAGGTCTTTATTTCAGTGTCGGATGATGCTGGTCAATGGTCAGTATCTTCTCTGGAACCCAAAAGAATTTTGCGTGACATCCTATGTTAAAGGAATTGGAATTTTCGGCTATACAGATTTAACAAGCACATCCTTTTTAGTGTACTAGAGGAACACTGTGCTTGAGTCATTTATTAATACATGTCAATCTATAACATAAATGCTAAATTGGAACATGAAAGGCTGGCAAAAATTAGATATTAAATGAGATAATGCATTACATTGCATAGATTGCATACATTAGCGACTCACACTCGGATCAAAGCTGTAGCCATATTTCGCTATATATATTAACCTTTAATTTTTTCGTTGGCTTGTATTAGCAAAACAAAATAACTACAAAAAATCTATTAACGTTATACATCAAAATTTCGAACCATAGTCAAACAACGGAAAAGACAATTGGGCTTGAATACAATTTAAATTTATAGAGGCATCATCGTACGCAGCTTCAGAGCAAAGTAATAAAATTTATTTAGCTAAAATCAGATTTGTCACGAACATTAATTTTTCGTTGTAATTTTTTTTTCTGAAAATTACTTTGCAAATTGGTATTTAAACCCAGTGAGGTACATTTAATCATTTAGTCTAAAAGCTCACTATATACCATCTTTTAAGCTACAAGTTGAGAATTTTGTTTGAAGACAAGGCATAGAGCCTTATAGAGGTAAAAAAAAATATGCATGTAAATAACTGCTAAAATTAGTTAACAATTTATTAACAAGAGTCACGACATAGAAAGGCCAGGGATACGTGTATATCTAATTTGTGCTCTAGGATTTGTATGTGACACAAAATTATAACACGATAAATTTTGCTAAAATATCAGTTAGAGCTTTTCTAAGCCTATACCACCAATATTGACCACTCTATAGACCCGTGGATTGGTCGCCGTATTTCTCATCCGCAGTCTTTGTAGGGAAAAGTTCGGGATTTTACAAGGAATGGGAAGGGAGTTGGGAAGATAAGGATAAGCGATTGACAGCTGGGAAGTTATGTCGTGGAAGAAATGTGCTATGGATTGTAAAGGATATGCCCGTTTTGGGGTTTCTAGAGCCGAAAAAAGACATTTTATTCAATTTGTTTTGGGGTAAGAATTAAATAGGGAAAGATACTATTAAATATATAGTATACATTTCGAGACAAACTGTTTAAATATATGATTTGACTTATCAAAAGTTATTTGATCCATTAAAATATATTATCTTTGCTTGCGGTGTTCTTCGCGTTTTGGTTGAAATTGAATTAATTTCCAGATAATATTGTCATTGACGGGATAATAACGATTTTAAATGTTAGTAAATGTTGAAGAAATTAATATTTCTTAGATAATATGATAGAGCATTAAACATAGCAAATGTTTTTAACTTTTAAGCAAATTTTTAACTTCAGCTTTAATTTTTAAAATAATTTTTTCAGAAACGTCTGTCAATTATAAGGGTATTGAATGCTTTTATTTGCAACTGATTTAATTTTTTTGGCCGATTTAACTTTCTTATTTAAAAGAATTAAAAATTTGAAAATTAGTTGTTGACATGTTGAGACATCCGTCTGTTCGTCTATTCGTATCCCCTTACAAAATTAGTCGAATTTTGGGAAACTTCTGCTATTTATAAAGTTATTAAATGTTTAAATAGTTTATTGCGTTTTCCATGGACTATATAAAAGACTCAGTAAAAATATTACCTTCGCCTACGAAAACCTTTTTAAGTATAAAAAAATAAAAACAAATCAAGCCTAAATTTTTCCTTATGTTTCTTTCTAGATAATTCCAATAGTTTCCAAAACCGAAAACTAAAAGACGATCGAAATTTCAGAGAGTATTTTATGACTTTTATAGCTTACAAAAATCTTACTTTCTATGTTATCTCAAGTGCTTCTAAATGTTTATATCTATGTTTATAACGAGTACTTTAGTTTATTGAACTAAATATATTTATAGGATCGAAAGATTAAAATAATGATTTGTTTGGTTAACTATCTTAATGTTCGTGTGGCAGATAAAGTTTTGAAGCAAGTTTCTTAAATGGCGATGTTCTTATCGGTGAATTTATAAATCTATTTCAGCTAAAAGCTACAGTGTTAGTAAAACGTCATGCAAAGTATTTTGTGAACTTCTGATATTTCTAGTTTTTTTTAAATACAATTGTCAATCGTTCGTCACACTTGAGAGGTAAAACGTTAAAAAAAGCAAAATGTTTAAAATTACTTATAAACTTATAACGCTATTGTTTGATATATAATTCTCACATTCGGCTCTGATGAATATCCCCCTTCATATAACCTTTTGCTTGGTTTTGATTAAATCTAGAAGATTATTTAATATCAGTTTTCTAAACTAGTTTTATGTAATTACGTACGGAGTATGAGAGTTCAAATCCTTGAATTGATAGAACCTATCTTTGGTTTTGCAGTTAGCAAACTTGAACCCATGCTATTTTAAGTTAGCAATGAATATAAATCCCTTTTAGACTAGAACAAACTGCCATTTCGGTAGCGATAACCCTCATGATCACGTACATTTAGTATTTAAGCGTTTGTACGGGGTACTTATGCCTTGCTTCACGGTACTTGTATCTTTGTCTGGTACAACCACTAAAATCTCACTTAAATCGTATTGACTTGCCACTTTCAATGACCTTTTAGTTAAGTTTTTTAAAAGTAGTTGAAGCTGTCTCTGTTCGTATGCAGTTTGTGGCTTTTGGCTCGCTATTGGGGACTTAATGGTGTTAGATCATGTTTAGTTTCATTGGTTCCGATCATTGATGAAAGCCTTACGTGAAACATCATAACAAAAATTTCAGGATAAAGTAGTTACAACAATGTTTGTAAACTTTTTTCTCAGATTTAAAAGAACGTTCAACCTTATTACTTTAAAAAATGTCTTCCTTGAAGTTACAGTAATTTATATATTTTTAGTTCAAAAACTTTTTAATTTTGAATTTCTTATTTTGTGTCTGACTTCTTTTAACTCTAAAATAACAAATAAAATAAATTAGAGAAACTAAAGTTGTTTATACTAATGAAACAATTTTTTAAAATTTAATTACCACTTCGTAATAAAACTGCATTTCAATTTCAATTAGCCGTTCTCATTCTCACGTGACTGAGACTGGTGCGTGACATCGCATACTGATGACAGTCACAAAAGCCCCCTATTTAGACATGGGGTGTCAAAACGTGTTAGAAGAAGCTCACTTCATTATTCATAATTCAATTATTATAGAAATATGATTTAACAAAGGACAAGACTATTTCTCGGACATACATTAAAGATTTCTAAGGTCTCAAGTTGTTTAGGTCTTGATAATACGTAACAATATTTGTTAACCTATAACTAAGATTAAAAAAAGGACAACTTTATTATTCATATGTCAAGCATTAGAAATAGGATTTAACAAAGGTCAAGACTATATCTGGGACATACATTAAAGTTGTCGAAGGTCTCAAGTTGTTAAGGTCTTAGTAATAACAATATTTGTTAACCTTTGTCTAAGATTAAAAAGTACAACTTCATTATTCATGTGTCCATCAATGGAAATAGGATTCAACAAAGGTCAAGACTATATCTTGGACATACATTAAAGTTGTTTAGGGTCTTAAGTAAACATAAACCTCTTCAAAGCAACAATTCACAGACATACACTACGATCTTTCCAATTTCAAAAGCGAATATAAACTATGTTACGTTCAAGATTACAAAAGCTATGTAAACGATGTCTGTTCCCAAAAGGGTTCATCATAAAACATTTTCGAGATTCACCAAAACGCATGCCACACATCTTATAACTGCTTTGCAGATTTACAACTACTGCTTCCAGTTTAATGGCGCCCGCTTTAAGCGCTTTGCTGAAATCGGAGGAGTTCCTTTAAATAATGAATCTAGTTTTAGGAAGCGTTTGTTCATTAATTGGGAGTGAAGGCCGGTATATTTTAGCGAGAGGTCACTTAAGGTAATTGCGTTGTGTTATGGCTCTTTTCTGAAATAGGGTGTTAGGCTGTGTAGAAGTATGTTGTTTTGTAAATTCATAAAAACTCGAAATAATATGTTTTTTTATGGTAAATTTAAAATTTTCGCAGGTCAGAGAACTATTTTTGAAATAATGTTTTAAGTGTTTGATAAATTATCACTTAGTCAAAATAGAAGAATCTTATTGTTACACATTAATAAGATACTTGTTAATTTGTTACATTTTATTATTGTTTCAAAGAGTGCATAGAAATGAACTTTTATCAATTAATTATAAGGGATAACGTACAGTTGCAAAAAAAAAAAACCGTTTGCATTTAAACTAGGAGAAGTTTAAAAGTGAAACACTCTTGTACTTTTAACCCTGATTTAAAACAACGTGAATAGTAGCGGGGAGAGTGCGCAAGACAAAAAAGGGAAGATGCATCGGCTTCGGCTGTTCTTACGATCAGAGACATTACATAGAATGGACTGCGCATTGACAAACCTAAATGTAATTCTGTCTAATTGTCCTCATCATCTAACTTACACAGTCACATGACTGTGTCGCGTTTGGCTCGCATGTATAGCGAGTTTACCATTTGGTGAGTGTTTACACAACGACCTGAACACATGAGGCCGACAATCTAATGGTATGATAAAGAAGCTTGAAAAGGAACAAGGATGAATCGCTTGTTTTTTAAGATCTTCTTAATAGATATCAGATTATTCCTTTGCTTTTGTATGTCTATTTAAGATTACTTGAACAATTGCATTACGTAGACTGTTTGTTAAAGATTAATTTTAAAGAATACTAAATAAGTTTTTGTAGAGTGTTGCTGCAATATAAGTTGATTATTGACATGGTGAATATTTTCAGCTGTCAATGTTCATGCCATTAATTTAATTGATTTGGTCCAAAAGATTATTTATAATTAGAATTCTAACAACGTTGACTTAATCATGAAGATGATTCTTCAGTATAAAAGAACTTTTAGAATAAATTCTCTCGATAAAAGTATGGTTTATAAAGAACTCAATTACTAAAAGTATGCAGAAGCAGAACTAAATAAATTTTACACGTGAAGGAGTGACAAATCCTTTTTTATACCTCTCTTTACAATTAGGAATTGAACAAGCATTCGGCATCTTGAACAAAATATTACTTAATTAAGAGTATAACATTCACGATTGTAACATGCTCAAAGATTAAAATAGTGTAATTAAATATTATTAAAGCCAAAAGATAAAAATAAGAACTATAAGCAAAAATTCATTTGTCTGCAAGAACTTAAAAAAAAACAAGCAGCTGTGATTAGTAGAAACCCACGTGACATTGAAATAAATGCTAGTCACCACTTCGGCTTGATAGCTTATTTTCAGGTCTTGCGACAATTTCAAATAGTTCGTAACAAAACGGTAGCAATAAGTTGCCATATGTAGTTACCTTTCTCCTCTTGGCGATTTGTGATGTTTAGGACATAATGCTAATGTGCAAGGGATAGAGGTTTTTGCGAAAAAAAAACAAAACCGATGTTCTATTTTCCATCGGTTTGTCCCGAAAAAACCAGTTTCCGGTTACGTACGGCTTCATACAAAAACCCGATTTTTCAATCAGAGCCGAGACCACCGGTTTTTCAAAAAACCGGTTTTGGTTTTCCATCTCTAAGCTGCTTTACTATGAATGTGCAGTCCATTATATTTAATGGTTGGTTGGTTGGTTGACATATATTTTCTGGCTTGTGTGCTTGGTCGCAAGGACCTGCTTATAAACCATCGTCAAGTAGGACAACACAAGACACACACAAACACATATGACAGATGTTGCCATCTGTCGCCACCTCCACAATTTAGACATGTCCCTGAAGGGGAGTAATATTTAATGTTGTTGTTGTTGTTGGGTAGTGGTTTTGCTGGATTTTGCTGTCCCTAGGGGCGCTTATTCCAGACATTATCCAAGTGAAAAAAGAGTAGGGGATCAACTATTGGAATCTTTTAGAGTCTGTGATGAATTTGCCGAGGGCTATTATCTTTTCTTTAGGATGGCTTGACCAGTCAAAGAGCCATGGGTAAGAGAGCGGGATGCAGCCGAGAGTATTTAATGTTTCTGTGTACGATGCGCGGCCGGAAACTCAAGATCGATGCCAACAGATGAAAAATAAGCTAGTTTCCGTGGGACTGCTCCAGGGAATCACGTAGCTCTAGCACTAAGCAACGATCTCTACCAAAGCCACGGGACGCAACCTGAAGCAGTCCCGGCACAAAACCAGCACACCGCCACACTTACTTTAAGCGTTTCTGCCGTTTCTGATTGGCTGAAGCCGCGTCAGTCACGTGGCTTTCAAGCGTCCGACAATAGTGTACTTGTCTAATTTTTTTTAATTGGCTTAAAATGTTCTTATACCAAAAATATTAGACCCGTATTTTTTTAATACCCCATAAAAAGGCAGAAAAATGAATTTAAAAATTAGGACGAAATATCACTCCTGAAAACGCTTTCTGGCTGTCACGTGGTATCTGTGATGTCACTATGAACTATAAAAAAACTTTGAAACACGACATTGGAATCGATTTTAGGCAACTTTTAAATATACGCTTTTGTAAAACAGTCCTACATGGGCTGTAGGGAGCCTAGTGGTCAAAGGATCTCGAGCTTGGGATCGGAAGGTTATTGAGAGTTCGAGACCCGGTCGCCACTGAAGACCTACCGAGTATATGCGGAGTACGTGCTCGTAAAATCTGTTGGGTCCGAAAGTCCTGTGGTCGGTCATTGCGCAGTTCACCATGGGTACAGGTTCCTGGAGAAAATTTCCCTCCCCTTCAGGGACATGTCTAAATTGTGGAGGTGGAGACAGATGGCAACATCTGTCATATGTGTATGTGTGCGTCTTGTGTTGTCCTACTTGACGATGGTTTATAAGCGGGTCCTTGCGACCAAGCACACAAGCCTGAAAATATATGTCAAACCAACCAACCAACCAACCAGTCCTACATTTTCTCAATGTATATTATTTCAATAGTAATTAGATTAAATCAAGATTAATCAGAAAACAAAAAAAATCACGCCGGTTTGTTTATAGTTTACAGTGACGTCAGTCAAACCGACGTGTTTGTGATCACGTGAAAAAAATGCCTTTTTAAAACGATTTTTTTTTAGTGATTTAAAGATTTATTTCGCAAAAATTATCTATGCATTTGTCATTTTTTTACCTTGAACTATAATTTAAATAACATTGGAAGGTATTTTAGCGATACAGTCAAATACCTTTTTACAATTTTATATTATATGGAGATATTTAAAACGTACTTATACTTACGAACTTTAATGAGTACTTTTAGTCACTAACTATTCTCCTTATCAAAGTTAATAAACCTATTTTTTTTAAAATACTTTTTCGTTTCATGAGTCGAATAGTTTGGATGATTTATCATATTTCTTGTACGTTCATTATGCAATTTTAATTAGTTAATAAAGTTATTTGCAGATCCTGAAGAAGTTATCTATTGCGTACTTTGTTACTCTTATTCTAATTAAAATTTCAAATTTCATTTAGAGTAACTGAAGCATAAATTATTTTTATTGTCTTGATCTATTGACATTAGCGTTTGAAGTTTTCGTGAAGACACTTGCTTTAAGTGCATGTAGACACCTTCACTAATTACGATAAAATTATGCAATTAAAATATGATAACTAAAGTTTAGATTCAAAATTTATGTATTGTAAGGACTACTTTAGGGAATGATTCAAAATTTGGCAGAAGCACACGCATGGTAATACATTTCTGTGTTGAAAAAATTAAGTTGGTCAAAATGGAATAAGATTGCGCAGTTCAGTGCTTGCCCTTTATTGTTTGAGTGATTTTTCGCCTACTTGTCTTTTTTTTTAATTCGGAAGAATTAAAAAAACAATAACCAAAAATAGGTATTGACATGCGGTCGATGTCCGTTTGTCCGTTCGTACCCCCTTCCAAAACAGGTTCTATCCATTCCATCTTAAAAATTCTTTTTTGTTAGAAAGGTATGACCTCAGAGAACCAACTTTTATATTTTTTTTGTCCGTCTGTCTTTAAGATCGGACGACATAAATCTTCTATTTGTCTCAACGAATTTCCCATTGAATTACCATTGAAATTCAATTTAGAGTCATTTAAATCGATGTTGCCAACTCAGCAATATAATGAGAAACTTTATTCATTTAAAAATATTATTTGACTCAAAATTTATTTTGGTTACAAATCCGTTTGGAATGACGTTGGAAATGTGATCATTTATTATTTGTTTACTAAGTAAAAGTGGCAATGCATATTTTTTTCGTATAATTCTGATTAGTTTTAGTTTAAATTTCTTATTTTAAGTGCATTTTGGAGTAGTTCCATGTTTTTTGTTAGAAATAAATATTTTATTATTCGTAGAACTACAAATACATCAAGCAGACGATGAATAATATTAATTTTGTTCGCGAATGAAAATTAATGAAACTAGTTGAATTGGGCAAGAAGTTTAAATTATAGCTGGATGCTACGTTTAGTGAAATTTATTCTCATGTGTGTAAATGTTATGTAGAAATGGTAGTAAATGACACTTACTGTTACGAACCTAGTTGTTTCCCGAAATGAATGTCAGTAAGTATTTGAGTAACAGGAAAGTAGGCTATTTTAGTTATTTTAGAAGTTCTCGTCTAAAGGATAATTTTTGAAAGTAAGCGGAGGATGATCACCTCCAAATAATTTCTAGTGTTTTCTACCTGAAGAATAGAGATTAGTATGGTATGGCATGATATGATACATATATATTCCAGCTTGTGTGCTTGTTCAGAGAACCGCTTATAAGCTTTCGTCAAGTGGGACAGACACGTAAAGAATTTTTACAGTCACAAAGAAAGGAATAACACATAGACAAGTAACAATATTTATTGACGGTCACAAACATCCATACCTTACCGGGATTCGAACCCTAACCCAGCAGTTCCAAAGGCCAGCATCCTAACGATTGAGCCACCGGGGAGATTAATGAACTCCTCAAAGGAATGTTTGTTTTTCCTGAAACTCATACATAATTTTAAAAATATCGTTATTTTTTATTATTTCAATTGATGAGTTGAAAAAATTAAATATATATTAGTGGAAATAAGTTCACACTTTTTCACAACACTTATTCCTTAAAAGGTTTAACAATTAATAGCTACAATTAATAAATTTTCTGTGGAGTAGGTCCGCATGTGCTACACTGATTATTTTAAAATTTAAAAGCCCTTTTACATTAAACTGCTTATTATATTTAACAGTCCTCCAACGAGAATCATCTTATGGATAAATGCCAATATTGGACAAAATGTAAACAGTACTATAAAAACATATATGGAAATAAATATGCAATTTTAATGGGTGTAGTAGATATACATCTTTTGCAAATTGTATTATAAAATATTTTTTGAATACTACTGTCAAGTTTTGGTGTGCAAAAAATAGGATTGCTAAGTAATTTACTTCAAGTATAAAGCACAAAGTCGTATACAGTTAAGCTAATATCAGTGCCAGTCGCATTTTCTCTTGAGAACTCACGGTTTTTCTGTAAACGATTGCCAATTTCATTGTAAACAACAAGTACTCTGGGTTATTCAAAACCATCAAACAAGCCTCTTAGGTAAACACCCCACTTTTAGCCAATTAAACCTGACAGCCTTGATTAACAATCCATTATGTCAGTTATTCCCAGAGTGTAACGTTACTCCCAACTAATTTGCAGTGGAAGCGTTTGCACTTCATTATAGTGTAGGTAATTTTCTACATGTACGTCGTTCCTTCAATGTTCGCAGTTGAAGCAAAATCGTGTTTGTTGATCAAGTGGAAAGAAGTGATTCTGTAGCTTCTGTAAATATGGGAAGGTCTGATTCCAGAAGATGTAACACTTTAAAATTTTTACCCAACTTTCTACTTTTTTTTTTAATTTGAAAGAATTCGGGTCTATGTCGATTTTAAGAGCACTACACTACTACAGCACTTACTACTACTACTTATTTGTTGTTAGAAAGCAGTGACACCGTATATCCACCACTACACTACTACAGCACTTACTACAACTACTACTTATTTGTTGTTAGAAAGCTGTGACACCGTATATCAACCTTTTCCACTTTTTGTTTGTCTGTTTGTATTCTTTTCTGTTAGTTTGTCCGTCTATCCTTAATCAGAAGATGTGTTATAATTTTTCGTCGATTTGTATGATTTTTCAAAAATATTGTTCAATAGATATGACATAAGGCATCTTTCTTTATAACTTGTTTTCGTATCTTAGTCTATACATTATTCATAAAATGTAGTTACCAAACTAAATAATAAATTTATAGTTTTTAAGTATCAAAGTATGTTAAGGTATACAGCTACGTTGAAGTTGTATTTGTGGGCAAAAATATTTTGGAAAAATAATTTTAAAATAAAATGCAACTCTTTAAAATTCTAAAACTGTCGTTATTTCTTTGCAGTAAATATTTTAGAAGTTACGGCGTTTCGAAATTAAAGTTCGTGCATTTTCTCGGCTTTCTCAGTATAAAAATTTCATCAAAATTTTTAAACGGTTACTGGGATATCTCAAAAAGTTTGACAGTTCATAACGAAGTGCATGTAAACTCTTGCGCCATTTTAAGAAAAATTGCCAAAAACATGAAATTTTACTTCAGGCACGGTTTTGAGTCACCTAAATTTTATGGAGTTTAAATTGGTATGTTTTGGGTAAAATTATCAATTTTCGAAATTTTCTATTCTGATTTTTGCAGTCTACAGCTTCCACTGCATCGGAAAAGAAGTTATAGGTAAGTTAAGTCATTTAGGGTATGATTCAACCAAGCTAATTTTGGACCACAATTTAGTTTACAAATAATGACAATGATATAGATAATTTTTTATATATTTCGGAAATTTTTATCGTTATAATATGTGCGAAATACTGTATATTCGTTTAAGTATTGAACAGTTCAATGCTTTATATTTAAAGAAGAATAAATTATGCATGGATGAGAACTTTTCTTTTACTTTTTCGAATGTTTTTAACATTAATCGCCCATCTTAGTAAATCTCACTATAAATAACGAGTATTTGATGAATTTTTTTAGGTTAGAGTTTATAACTCTTTTAAAGAATTTTTTTATATTTTCACAACAAAAATCATTTACTTTTATTTGCTTTAAACTATTATTAAAACAGAATAAGTACTGTATGTTAATTATTTTCATTAGCGTTCAATAAAAAACTATTTTAAAAGTAAATCAAATAACGCAAAGATTTTTTTGTAAATCAAATATAGTTTTTTGGTGGACCCACATCCCAAAAAATCTATTTTCCAATCATCATCCGAACCAGAAAATATCCGTTTTATCGGAAAACGTTTATTCGACGAGGCTTTCATGCAATTCAACCTAGTTTCATTCGTCGAATTTTCGAATCATGAATATATCATTCTCATGTTCTGCTTTCCATTCTATACTTAGCTAACAATAAAATAGCGAAAAAATAGCATCGACCCTAAAAAAAAACATTGGATGTACAAACTGTCCATGCAAACCAATGCAATTAACGAAACAGGAAAGTTTGTGCGAGTTCTTTCTTTCAAGTAATTGAAAAGGGATATTTTGCTGCTTGGTATAATGATTTCAATTACATTCTTAGTAATTATGTGAAAGTTTCGTGTTATGTGGTAGTTTGAGTTTATATTGGATAATTTATTTAACGTCCTGTTAATTAACAAAGCAATTCGTTTTTTTCTCTCTCAACGTGGATGTTCTTTTGTCTTTTGAAAAAAATGCATACCATGTTTTTATTAGATAGCTAACAAGTGGGGATCTTTTGTATATACATAAAAATAACAAGATATAATAAAATTGAAAAATTAGATTTTTTACCGCTTGAATATACGAGTATCTTTTAGTAAAAAAAAGACTCTTGTTTAATTCCATGCAACTAGACGTAAGCACTAAGACTAGTTACAAATATGAAAATGAAATAGTAATTCAAAATTACTTTGTTAGGTTGTAACATTACTAACAGTAACAATTTTGTTAACAGTTAATTTTAGTAAAATATAAGTTGAAAAAAATATAATACACGCACATGTTTATTCGTAAAACATTCGAATAAATATATACGCGTAGCGTATTTATATAGATGACAATGACTCATAAACGTAAAAAGTTGGAATTTAAGAATATTGATCTTTTAGAAAAGGGTGTAACACACATCATTATTATTATGCTTGGATTTTGCAATGTTTGTATAATTTTATATAAAACAAATGAAAATACTTACCACACTCAATGTTCTTTTAATTTTCCTTTGTGTGGCGAAAAAATATATTAACCATGATTATTACAGTTGGCTAAGTTATTCAAATTACTAAATAGTCGCCTTTATAATGTCATACGGTAGTCTAAAATTGTTATAAAATTTGTATATTGTGTATAAAGAGCATTGAGTAATATGTTTTTACAATAAGAATAACTTTAAGTGGAAGTTAACATTTTCACTAAGATTTCTTATTGTTTGTACTATGTACGCTGATAAGTTATACTTTTTGGTTTGGTATAGAATATGAAATAGTTTCAGTTTTCTAAGTAGTGTCTGATGTGGCATAAACAGTTAGTAAAATTTATACCGTTTGATAATAGTTTTTGAAAACACCACAAGTACGTTTTTTGATTTGTTAACGCACCGTTCGTTAATTTGATCACTCTTCTGCTATGTCAATTAAAATGATTTTTTTTTGCATTATGTATCCATACATATTTTAAAGACGTAACTTTTAATGTTCTTTAGTTCCTTTTTATGCCCTTTTTAGCCTACGAAATTCAACGAATGTGATATTTTCAATATTTAGCAGTTAATTTTTTATTGAGCAAAACATATACAGTATGGCTTCTTTTCTTTTATTTTTGTAAAGAAAAGTATAAAATAAACTTAGAATAGTTATTGGTGATGCTTCACCAATCGAGTTAACAGCAGTTAGCAAGTTAACAGAAGAGTTAGTTTTTAAATTCACTGCCATATCACCCTCTTTGACTCTACGTAACAACACATTAGCTCATGAATATATGCAAAAGAAAACCACCAAACATAAGTTGGGGTAATGAGTACGTTCAGGCTTTTTTTGTTTTTGACATGAATTTTTGCTAATAGCCGCTTGTCATCTCTGCATGAGTTTTCCCATTAAAATATGGCAATTACCGAAATTAGTTGAAAGGTGGCGAATGATTAATGGCTGAAGTTCTCCGTTGTTGTGGTGTCTTTCTCTACTGATAATGTCACTGATGTATTTTAAGTTTAAATATTTTAAGACCATTATTGAGACTATTTGTTTCCAAAAGATTTTTTTTCCGAAAGATTGCTGAGAGTTAGGGGTTAATTATTAATTTTCTTAAAACTTATAATGGGTTAATGTAATGGTTTGAATATTTTCTCTGATAAATTTGAAAAGTGTCAAGTTATGAAGCACTGGAATTTTTTTTCTCTTAACAAAACAAATATAAATGTTTCATAATTTTTTAAAGATTAAAAACTTTTCATGAATTGGGTTTCATTGACAACTCCTCTGAGCAAAATCTTTTACTAGAAATGCAATTTTAATCTTTAAATATCATTTATATAATAATAAAAAATAAATTGTATTATTTTTGATATTATATAATTCCGTTGAAGTTATGATTTTCAATATGACGTCTTTTTAGTCCTTGCAATTTGGTTTTAGTAAAATATAAATAAAAAAAAATTGCAGGGAACCAGAGTAACGCCAGAGCTGATTACAAAACATTGATAATCATTTCACTTGCTTTTGTTCTTAATTCGATATCATAGTAAAATCAGGACGGGCTGTTAAAGATGCCTTTGAACCCCTTGAGCCCTCTGCTATAAATATGGGCCTTTCCATTAACGAAGACAAGACGAAATTCATGGAGTTTTCAAGAAAAACTGAAGATAGCCTCGTAAAAATTGCCACGTACAAAAATCCTCAGGGTCTAGCTTCAGAGATAGACCCCTACTCGATGATACCGAAAACGACCTCAAAGTCCTAAAACTTAGGAACTGGAAGGAAGTTGCCATGGACAGAGGGAGCTGGAGAAGGCGTGCTGTTGAGGCAGCCAAAGCCTGCAAATGGCAGTTGCACTCCTGAAGAAGAAGAAAAGCCACAGGTATTGATAACGTAAAAATTTAAGTACATATGTATATTGAAAATTATTAGTTTTCCTTTCTATCCGTCAAAATCTGTCTGCCTGATTTAAAGTACTTCTGTATATTAATCAAAATCTGTATTTTACAGATGGTCACCACTGACCATCTGTATTTTAACTGTCTGTTTAAATTTTCGTTTTGACAGTCCAATTAAACTTTTTTATTTGAAAAATGTGATCAGAAACCTTTCTATCACACAGTTTGTATGTCTGTTTTTCCGTCCTACAAGAGTTTCTTTTTCTAAAGTAACAGGAAAGTAGTAAATTTTTGTAAAATATCTTTTTGGATAGCTTAATTTCTTAAAATATTTATCAGAGAGAGTTAAAATAGATTACCCATTAGCTATTTAAATTCAAAAACATACCAATAATTACTATTTTGTATCAGATTTCTATTTTTTAATCTTGCATCAATACTTTATATTTTTAATTTGAATTTAGAAATAATATTAAAAAAAAATAGTACATAACAAACATCTTAAAAATGATACATTTCCACCTTTCATTCTAAGAAAATTAAATTAGATTTTTACATTTCACTTAAGCTGTGATAAGAAAACACTTAAATAAGTAATGCTTTATGTCAACAACATACTTTCATCTAAAGTAGCATGATTAAAATAAATGCTGTACTTAAATGCAAACTGTGAATGAAAAACATGAACATCTAGATTCTGACGGTGTATATATATTTAGCAGTTTTAAGGATGAATTAAAAAAACTCTTTTGAATCATCATCCTAATTGAAATATGTTTGTTCTGTTTTGAAATTGCACATTCAATGTACTTTTTTTTTATTTTTAAATGGGTTAGATTTTTGATATACTTTAAATTACGCAATATTTATGATTATTTTTGTATGTTTTTAATACAATTTGCTTCAGCAATTTTAGTTGATTTATTAGGGAGCATATGCTAATGTTTTTTAAGTCATGATTTATATTTATTTCCATATATTTTGATATTTTTTGTTAATTAGTAAATAGTTGGTAATGTTTAAAATTTAAAATCATAGTTTTTGTAGTATATGAAATAATGAAGGTAATTTGATAATAACAAAAGTATATTAACAATATCCTTTCAAAAAATATTCTTAGATTTTTTGAAACTTTTTAAAGAAAACATTACTATATAATTAATTTTCTTGATTATTTGTAAGTAATTTTAATTTTGAAACGTTTTGTCACATAGTCATTAGTATAAAAATGCAGAAAAATTTGTTTTTTTTTTTGCTTTTACAATTAAAAAACACTTCGAAAACATAAACAAGCTTCTTACTATTTCCTTGCTGACTGTTGAAGTTTTTAAAAATATGCAGCTTTAAAACGAGAATCTTTTTTTTATTTTAAATATTTTTATATATTTTTGGTGCTTTATATTCATTCATTTTGAAAATAGCGTCGTGTGATGAGTAGGAGATTTTTTAATTATAAGTGTCCTCACTTGTTTCAGCAAAAATAACTTTGAATATCATTAATTAATAATCCTAAATAAATTAATACTAGTAATAGCCTGTTGGATATTTTATTAAAAAGCATAGTAACTGTATTGAAGACACTGTGTCTTGCAGGCATGTTTACTGGTAAATATACATGATATAGCAATTCTACAAAAAGTTACACATTTTTAAAGACTGAATAAATGACTTCTTCTGTTCCAGAATGCACACAATTGACTTTTTGTAGCCTCCTATAAAAATAAGTTTAGTGCACCTACAGTATGACATCACTAAATGAGAATTGAATAAGCTTTATATATCGATATGTCAGAGAAATAGATCTTTGTGTCCGTCAGTCATTACACCTTGACTACAAGTGTAAGTGAAAAAGAACGATACTGCACGCATGGTCAAGGTGTGATGACTTAAGGACATAAAAGATCTATTTCTCTGGCATATAGATATATACCAATATTTAGCGCTTATAATAAAATTGGTGTTTTCTAACATAAGATAAATATAGCATAAAACATGTCACATTTGATTATTTTCATTAAAAAAACCAATAAGTCACTGTAAAATATGCATATTAAAGAAGTAGTAATCTTTGTTATTCCAACTAAGACGATTTCAATATAAAGGGTTCAAAATTTTGAATAAAATTTAGCATTAGATTCGGCTTTAACAGCAGATGAAAACTGTCATATATTTGAAAATACTTGAAACACTGATACATATTCTGATATGAATCTTTTTCTCTGCAAATTTCAGGAAACATTGGCTGAAAAGTTGACCTAGTGGTTTCAAAGAATCAGACATCAGAGGAACTTTGACTGGTTATATTCTTCCTCGACGGACAAGTCCTGATGTCATACATAAAACATGTGGAATATTCCCCCCCTCTCCTGCTATTTGGGTATTAAAATAAAAAGATGTGAATTTAAAAAGCATGTAAGAGAAACCATAAATAAAAAAAGAATTTCAAAAAATCTGTGGAAAAAAACCCAGATCCAGCAACTTGTCGCTGCTGAAGATTTGATATGGAAATAGCGGAAGACTTGTACCGTGATATTTCTCTGTATTCTTTTACCACAGTTGTAAGGTACATTTGACTGTTTTATGACAGAGTCAAATAGTTTGACACTTAGAATTACAATGGATGCTAATAAAATTAAAAAAATAAAATCTTTCAAACAGTTTTTTTTTATAAATACAATCTAAACAAAGATCAGTTTATTATCTATATCATGCGAAGTAGAGTTTATGAAAATAGGTAAAAATTAGGTAATATGAGTTACACCCACCATCCTCTTTCACTCCAACATGGAGCATAGGACCTCCGTCATGGTCCGCCACCTCACCCTGTTGACTGCGGTGGTCTTGATCTCTCCCCATGACTTGTTCAGTTCTCGGCTTGTTTTCGGCTTTCCTTTTTTCCTTTTGCCCTGCGGGTTCCATTCCAAGGCCTCTTTTACTTTGAACTTTTCCGGCTTGCGCAGCACATGCCCAATCCACCGCCATTAATATGAGTTACAGTTGTATGGAACCAACTCAACGATTGGACAAGACTCCTACTTTCTCGACTGCTTTTTCGGGTTGAGTAGCTGCTGAATTTCTGCACAATGGCATGCAATCAGAGGGCAGGGAAAGTCTTCCTGAAATTTATCTTGATGCCTTCTTCTTTTTTTCGGTTTCTGTTGATTTTCAGCAATTTATCTGTTTTATTTCTACCTATAAATCTGTCGTCCATTGAAGAGTTTCATGGTTGCTCCAGGGGCAAAGTCTAGAGAAAAAAAGTGGGTTGAGGGGTTATAAAAAAAACAAAATTTTAAAATAGAAGATAAAATGTATTGTCTAAATGTAAAATGTAAATCTTTCTTTAATTTTTTTCTTAAAATTCTATATTTAAAAAAATAATAGTAACAATGCCCGATCTTTTGTAAGGCATATTTAAATGTTTATAGCTAACAACATTGTTGAACTGAATGAGATTTTATGAGAAATCTTTGGTTTGAAATTCCTACACTTAATCACTATTGCTCAATTATTTTTCCAGTTAGATTTAGAATGCGTTTATTCATTGATGAAATTTAAAGATGACTTATCAATGAAATTTAAAATATGATAATTTCAGTTCCAAGAAAAGGCACTGATAATTTGTTTTCTAAAATTGGGAGCCAAATATAAAAAAAAAATGTTGAAAAGATTTTAATTTAATCACCAATCCTTAAAAATGGTATGACTAGAACATTGTTATATAGTACGCAGTTAAATGCTTATTCTTATTCTTCGGTAATTACTAAGTTTCCTAAATCATCTTTGAGAGACGAAAAAATTTGACCCATGGCACAATGGATAAACTTACGCCCACTCGGTAATTTTTCTTTAGATAATACCCCAAATCACATCAATGAGAGAATGATAATCGCGAATTGTGACAAAAGTCTATATAAAAACAGAAAATTTTAAAATGCTCTAAAAACTATTTAGTTATGTGTAATTTATATGAACAACTGCATGCAAAATAGTGCACATTCTATATTCTGAAAAATAGTGTAAATTGTTTGCAAAAAGAAATTACGTTTTTAAACCTGTAAAAATTTGCTTTAATAAGGCAACATATAATTTCTTATGTTTGAAAAAATGTATTACTTTCCAGTTAGATATTGAATGCTTTGATTCATCGATAAAATTTAATGATGACTTTTCAATGAAATTTAAAATATGAGAAGTTCAGTTTCGAGAAAAGACATTGATAACATTCCGTTTTGTAAAATTTAGCTAAATATTACTAATAAAATTTAGTACTTATATTATCCAGCTACAATTATAATAAGGGCATTTAAAAGCAGTTTCAATTTTTAAAATAGACAAAACTGATCTTGTGGTACCTCGACATTCAAGAAAAGCATAATATTTTTGCCATTAGTAAAAGCAATTGTTTTATTCGATATTGCTTAATATCATATGAAGTTGCCACTTAGAATTACAATGGATGCTAATTAAAAAAAATAAAACCTTTCAAACAGTTTTTTTTATAAATACAACCTAAACAAAGATCAGTTTATTATCTATATCATGCGAAGTAGAGTTTATGAAAATAGGTAAAAATTAGGTAATATGAGTTACACCCACCATCCTCTTTCACTCCAACATGGAGCATAGGACCTCCGTCATGGTCCGCCACCTCACCCTGTTGACTGCGGTGGTCTTGATCTCTCCCCATGACTTGTTCAGTTCTCGGCTTGTTTTCGGCTTTCCTTTTTTCCTTTTGCCCAGCGGGTTCCATTCCAAGGCCTCTTTTACTTTGAACTTTTCCGGCTTGCGTAGCGCATGCCCAATCCACCGCCATTAATATGAGTTACAGTTGTATGGAACCAACTCAACGATTGGACAAGACTCCTACTTTCTCGACTGCTTTTTCGGGTTGAGTAGCTGCTGAATTTCTGCACAATGGCATGCAATCAGAGGGCAGGGAAAGTCTTCCTGAAATTTATCTTGATGCCTTCTTCTTTTTTTCGGTTTCTGTTGATTTTCAGCAATTTATCTGTTTTATTTCTACCTATAAATCTGTCGTCCATTGAAGAGTTTCATGGTTGCTCCAGGGGCAAAGTCTAGAGAAAAAAAGTGGGTTGAGGGGTTATAAAAAAAACAAAATTTTAAAATAGAAGATAAAATGTATTGTCTAAATGTAAAATGTAAATCTTTCTTTAATTTTTTTCTTAAAATTCTATATTTAAAAAAATAATAGTAACAATGCCCGATCTTTTGTAAGGCATATTTAAATGTTTATAGCTAACAACATTGTTGAACTGAATGAGATTTTATGAGAAATCTTTGGTTTGAAATTCCTACACTTAATCACTATTGCTCAATTATTTTTCCAGTTAGATTTAGAATGCGTTTATTCATTGATGAAATTTAAAGATGACTTATCAATGAAATTTAAAATATGATAATTTCAGTTCCAAGAAAAGGCACTGATAATTTGTTTTCTAAAATTGGGAGCCAAATATAAAAAAAAATGTTGAAAAGATTTTAATTTAATCACCAATCCTTAAAAATGGTATGACTAGAACATTGTTATATAGTACGCAGTTAAATGCTTATTCTTATTCTTCGGTAATTACTAAGTTTCCTAAATCATCTTTGAGAGACGAAAAAATTTGACCCATGGCACAATGGATAAACTTACGCCCACTCGGTAATTTTTCTTTAGATAATACCCCAAATCACATCAATGAGAGAATGATAATCGCGAATTGTGACAAAAGTCTATATAAAAACAGAAAATTTTAAAATGCTCTAAAAACTATTTAGTTATGTGTAATTTATATGAACAACTGCATGCAAAATAGTGCACATTCTATATTCTGAAAAATAGTGTAAATTGTTTGCAAAAAGAAATTACGTTTTTAAACCTGTAAAAATTTGCTTTAATAAGGCAACATATAATTTCTTATGTTTGAAAAAATGTATTACTTTCCAGTTAGATATTGAATGCTTTGATTCATCGATAAAATTTAATGATGACTTTTCAATGAAATTTAAAATATGAGAAGTTCAGTTTCGAGAAAAGACATTGATAACATTCCGTTTTGTAAAATTTAGCTAAATATTACTAATAAAATTTAGTACTTATATTATCCAGCTACAATTATAATAAGGGCATTTAAAAGCAGTTTCAATTTTTAAAATAGACAAAACTGATCTTGTGGTACCTCGACATTCAAGAAAAGCATAATATTTTTGCCATTAGTAAAAGCAATTGTTTTATTCGATATTGCTTAATATCATATGAAGTTGCCACTTAGAATTACAATGGATGCTAATTAAAAAAAATAAAACCTTTCAAACAGTTTTTTTTATAAATACAACCTAAACAAAGATCAGTTTATTATCTATATCATGCGAAGTAGAGTTTATGAAAATAGGTAAAAATTAGGTAATATGAGTTACACCCACCATCCTCTTTCACTCCAACATGGAGCATAGGACCTCCGTCATGGTCCGCCACCTCACCCTGTTGACTGCGGTGGTCTTGATCTCTCCCCATGACTTGTTCAGTTCTCGGCTTGTTTTCGGCTTTCCTTTTTTCCTTTTGCCCTGCGGGTTCCATTCCAAGGCCTCTTTTACTTTGAACTTTTCCGGCTTGCGTAGCGCATGCCCAATCCACCGCCATTAATATGAGTTACAGTTGTATGGAACCAACTCAACGATTGGACAAGACTCCCACTTTCTCGACTGCTTTTTCGGGTTGAGTAGCTGCTGAATTTCTGCACAATGGCATGCAATCAGAGGGCAGGGAAAGTCTTCCTGAAATTTATCTTGATGCCTTCTTCTTTTTTTCGGTTTCTGTTGAATTTCAGCAATTTATCTGTTTTATGTCTACCTATAAATCTGTCGACTATTGAAGAGTTTCATGGTTGCTCCAGGGGCAAAGTCTAGAGAAAAAAAGTGGGTTGAGGGGTTATAAAAAAACAAAATTTTAAAATAGAAGATAAAATGTATTGTCTAAATGTAAAATGTAAATCTTTCTTTAATTTTTTTCTTAAAATTCTATATTTTAAAAAATAATAGTAACAATGTCCGATCTTTTGTAAGGCATATTTAAATGTTTATAGCTAACAACATTGTTGAACTGAATGAGATTTTATGAGAAATCTTTGGTTTGAAATTCCTACACTTAATCACTATTGCTCAATTATTTTTCCAGTTAGATTTAGAATGCGTTTATTCATTGATGAAATTTAAAGATGACTTATCAATGAAATTTAAAATATGATAAGTTCAGTTCCAAGAAAAGGCGCTGATAATTTGTTTTCTAAAATTGGGAGCCAAATATAAAAAAAAAAAATGTTGAAAAGATTTTAATTTAATCACCAATCCTTAAAAATGGTATGACTAGAACATTGTTATATAGTACGCAGTTTAATGCTTATTCTTAGTCTTCGGTAATGACTAAGTTTCCTAAATCATCTTTGAGAGACGAAAAAATATGACCCATGGCACAATGGATAAACTTACGTCCACTCGGTAATTTTTCTTTAGATAACACCACAAATCACATCAATGAGAGAATGATAATCGCGAATTGTGACAAAAGTCTATATAAAAACAGAAAATTTTAAAATGCTCTAAAAACTATTTAGTTATGTGTAATTTATATGAACAACTGCATGCAAAATAGTGCACATTCTATATTCTGAAAAATAGTGTAAATTGTTTGCAAAAAGAAATTACGTTTTTAAACCTGTAAAAATTTGCTTTAATAAGGCAACATATAATTTCTTATGTTTGAAAAAATGTATTACTTTCCAGTTAGATATTGAATGCTTTGATTCATCGATAAAATTTAATGATGACTTTTCAATGAAATTTAAAATATGAGAAGTTCAGTTTCGAGAAAAGACATTGATAACATTCCGTTTTGTAAAATTTAGCTAAATATTACTAATAAAATTTAGTACTTATATTATCCAGCTACAATTATAATAAGGGCATTTAAAAGCAGTTTCAATTTTTAAAATAGACAAAACTGATCTTGTGGTACCTCGACATTCAAGAAAAGCATAATATTTTTGCCATTAGTAAAAGCAATTGTTTTATTCGATATTGCTTAATATCATATGAAGTTGCCACTTAGAATTACAATGGATGCTAATTAAAAAAAATAAAACCTTTCAAACAGTTTTTTTTATAAATACAACCTAAACAAAGATCAGTTTATTATCTATATCATGCGAAGTAGAGTTTATGAAAATAGGTAAAAATTAGGTAATATGAGTTACACCCACCATCCTCTTTCACTCCAACATGGAGCATAGGACCTCCGTCATGGTCCGCCACCTCACCCTGTTGACTGCGGTGGTCTTGATCTCTCCCCATGACTTGTTCAGTTCTCGGCTTGTTTTCGGCTTTCCTTTTTTCCTTTTGCCCTGCGGGTTCCATTCCAAGGCCTCTTTTACTTTGAACTTTTCCGGCTTGCGTAGCGCATGCCCAATCCACCGCCATTAATATGAGTTACAGTTGTATGGAACCAACTCAACGATTGGACAAGACTCCCACTTTCTCGACTGCTTTTTCGGGTTGAGTAGCTGCTGAATTTCTGCACAATGGCATGCAATCAGAGGGCAGGGAAAGTCTTCCTGAAATTTATCTTGATGCCTTCTTCTTTTTTTCGGTTTCTGTTGAATTTCAGCAATTTATCTGTTTTATGTCTACCTATAAATCTGTCGACTATTGAAGAGTTTCATGGTTGCTCCAGGGGCAAAGTCTAGAGAAAAAAAGTGGGTTGAGGGGTTATAAAAAAACAAAATTTTAAAATAGAAGATAAAATGTATTGTCTAAATGTAAAATGTAAATCTTTCTTTAATTTTTTTCTTAAAATTCTATATTTTAAAAAATAATAGTAACAATGTCCGATCTTTTGTAAGGCATATTTAAATGTTTATAGCTAACAACATTGTTGAACTGAATGAGATTTTATGAGAAATCTTTGGTTTGAAATTCCTACACTTAATCACTATTGCTCAATTATTTTTCCAGTTAGATTTAGAATGCGTTTATTCATTGATGAAATTTAAAGATGACTTATCAATGAAATTTAAAATATGATAAGTTCAGTTCCAAGAAAAGGCGCTGATAATTTGTTTTCTAAAATTGGGAGCCAAATATAAAAAAAAAAATGTTGAAAAGATTTTAATTTAATCACCAATCCTTAAAAATGGTATGACTAGAACATTGTTATATAGTACGCAGTTTAATGCTTATTCTTAGTCTTCGGTAATGACTAAGTTTCCTAAATCATCTTTAACAGACGAAAAAATATGACCCATGGCACAATGGATAAACTTACGTCCACTCGGTAATTTTTCTTTAGATAACACCACAAATCACATCAATGAGAGAATGATTATCGCGAATTGTGACAAAAGTTTATATAAAAACATAATTTTTTAAAATGCTCTAAAAACTATTTAGTTATGTGTAATTTATATGAACAACTGCATGCAAAAAAGTGCACATTCTATATTCTGAAAAATAGTGTAAATTGTTTTCAAAAAGAAATTACTTTTTTAAACCTGTAAAAATTTGCTTTAATAAGGCAACATATAATTTCTTATGTTTGAAAAAATGTATTACTTTCCAGTTAGATATTGAATGCTTTGATTCATCGATGAAATTTAATGATGACTTTTCAATGAAATTTAAAATATGAAAAGATCAGTTTCGAGAAAAGACATTGATAACATTCCGTTTTGTAAAATTTAGCTAAATATTACTAATAAAATTTAGTACTTATATTATCCAGCTACAATTATAATAAGGGCATTTAAAAGCAGTTTCAATTTTTAAAATGGACAAAACTGATCTTGTGGTACCTCGACATTCAAGAAAAGCATAATATTTTTGCCATTAGTAAAAGCAATTGTTTTATTCGATATTGCTTAATATCATATGAAGTTGCCATTTTTATGGGAAAGTTAAGGATGAATGGATATTATGGAACCATATTTTCAAAAAAATGGTATAAACGAAATTTTCTTTCTTTCTTCAAACATAGAAAAGCCGCAATGCAATTTCGACGCAAAAATACATAATGAAGACATTGATGAAGGAACAACTTTTTTTTTATCTCATCGAAGAATAATTGTTAGTTTAAAATGAAATATTTGCAAATTATAACCAAAAACTTATGATACATATATATGTTTTCCGAAATTTGCACTGAATTCAATTTTTTTCCTTTAACTACACGATAAATTAATTTAGATCCATCATAAAAATCCACCAAATATCGCTCTGAGCTTAGCAGTATTTTAGATTTTTGTAGCTTGCATAAGATTGTACAATGAGTCTGCATTTGCACATGTTTAGGTTAGGGTAGGTACATATATATTTCGGCTTGTGTGCTTAATCAGGGACCCGCTTATAAGCCTTCGTCAAGTAAGACAGGCACAGAAAGAGTTTTTATTGTCACAGAGAAAGGAAGTACACCCATAGTGAAGGCGGGAATCGAACCCGCACCCGTACAGAGCACAGACTGCTAGCGTAATAGTCCAAGCCACTCGGCCATCTGGGCCCCATTTGCACATGGGGCACAGGTTGAAAAATAATTCATTGCTTGAAGTAGCAGAATCAATTTTAAACTTTTTGTAAAAAATTATGCTTGGAAAGAAAAATAAGAAACAAAATTTAATTTTCAATTTAAATAATACTTATCTAATTGAATTACATAGTAAAGCCTTTAAATCTAGACATATCCTTTTATCTCAAACTTAACTAATTAAGCCAGTCAAAAGAAATGTCTTATAGCTATCATATTATTGTATTTTTGTTGCCAAGTGCCATATCACATTTCATTAATGAACTCTTTACCTCTTTTTATTTTAAAAATCAATGTTGTATCATATTTACTAAAATGAAGTGTTAAATCCTTCGTTTGTGAAGTAGAGAAGAATTGAGACACTTGTACAATTTGTTACGGATTAAATCTTCTGACGTGGAACATAATGCGGAAAAGATTTTAGATTAAAGTGTCAACTGGGCTGTCATCGTTAAACTAGCCTAATAAATATTGCCTGCTAGTGCTATAATGAGACAGTGGAATGAAAAATTTGATGTGGGATTTGAGAGAAATAGTTACGATGGTGAAAAAGTTCTATTAACATAATGGTATCAGATAAGTAAAAAACGATATTTAATTAATAGTTAGGCTTTACCATCGCACATTGAATAGAGTGGTTGATATTCGTTGGTATTTTAATTATTACTTTACAGTTGAGATATTAAGAGATATTTCTTCGTTACAAAGCAGTATAATGATAAAATATATTCATTTTGCTAATAGAAATTTAATTTTTAATTAAAAATTAGAAATTAATAGTTTAAAATATTTTTGGTTGCTTTGCATTGCCGTGCCACAAGTCCGAGATTCGAATCCTGTATTGTGCGGGAATTACTCAATCTTTCATCCCTTTATCGGGTCGATAATATGAGGACCAAGTATGCATGGGAACTAAACACTGGGGGTCTCGCGTGAGGCTTACCACCTAATCGTGACATATGCCTAGCACCCCAGAGCCCTAGGTCACGAAAGCTGAATTGGGCATGGCAGGTCTTTGCCCCGTAATGGGCTGTTGCGCAGAGGAGTTTAGTTTATGGTACTAGACCTCAAAATTAAATATTGCAGCTGTTCTTGTGGATATTTCTGATTCATATCTGATTCAACCTATATCATTCTGGAATTCAGTCTGATACTAATAATTTCAATTGTAAAAGTAAAAATGTGTTTAATATAACTTTTAAATAAAAATAAAACACATTATAGACTTAAGCGCAATATTATCTCACACTTTTTTTAACTCAATTTTCTTCAAACACTGAGAAGGATAAAATTTTGGTTAATTTAAGTCATGCATCTGCAGTCAAGCATCTGTGGAAATTTAAAATATACGTCATCTTCAACCTTTTGAATAGTCAAATCCAAAATACAAGTATCAAATCGAATTTTTGATGGATTGCTTGTCTATTCTTTACACAGTATTGACCTTTATCGATCAGTTTATCCACTGGTCATTGAACGGTTAGTAACAGGCCTTAGAGCGAATAATCGAAATCGCCTAGAGAAACTTGGCGTGTATCGTTTCTAGATATTGTTTATAATGACTTCGTCTCAACATTAGAGGTTTAGTTTGTAAGCATTAAAGACAATTTACCATTTTATTGGAATTAAGATATTCCAGTTTATATTTTAATGATTAAAAGTAAGAGATTTTTACACTTTCTAGACTTTACATACATTTATTTTTGTATTTTAGTTAACAGTTTAATAAGAAAAGAATCTGAAAAAGGTATATATATATATTGTTATCGAAGAGTTACATGGTTTAATATTTTTTGTTACATTTGTTTAAAATAGTAAACTCCCGATTATCCGCGGAATTGGGTGGCGCGGCATCCGCGGATAAGCGAATTCGCGGATAATCCGCAAAAGTGAAGAAAATACATAACCACAAAATTATTTCTGGGTTTTATAAAGGTAAATTACAGCAATCGTATTGTATGTACAAATTTGCTTACTTCAAAATGTCTCTTACTGTCGTTTCTCCTATTCCATGCTGCAAACACAATAGATTTTAAAAGGATCCGTTTTTCATCTTTTTAATGAGTACTAGTTCGTCTTGAATTGTCAATACAACTTTTTTTCGTTTCTCGCGCATTTTACTATTACTATTATCAAAATCAAGTAAAGAGTTCAATTAAAATAGGGGAAAGTTTATTTTGCAAATGACGCTTTTTGACAAAAATCTGTTCGTGATAAGCACCTGGCAGAACACATTTGGGCACCCTCCTGGTTTCCTACAATCATTCTTATTTTAATGCATTTGGTGTTCTTTTTGCTAAATGCATTGTTTTGTTCTTTGAAAGTGTTCGTCGTTCTGGAAAAGAATTCGTTGTTCTTGGAATGCATTCTTCCAAAAAGTTTTGGAAAAAAAAATAGAATTCATTTTTTGCGTTTTATTAAATTTTTATATTTGCACTGAAAAAAAGGAATGAATAGGAGCCCGCGGATAAACCGCAAAGCGGATAATCCACCCGCGGATAATCGGGAGTTTACTGCATTGAAAAAAAAATTCTAGTCCAACTACCAGAATACGGTATATCTAACCGTATTTTCTGGCTCATATGGAACACCAAAAAATGTGGTTTATCTACCAGTATCTGTTTGGTAATGACTTTATGGTAAAATTACTAGAAAAGTATGGTTTCATTACCATGATGTTTAGTAGCACATTTGGTTTTATTACTTTATGTAGTGGTTTTATTACCATATATAGTGGCTTTATTACTGTATACAATAGTATTATTGCCGTGTACTAAGTTAATATTGCCAAATAAGATTATGCAAACCACATTGTTTGGTAGGTAATTTGGTCTGTACACAAATGTATCACTACCAAATAAGATTTCAATATTATTAAACAAAGTAGTTTTATGAGGTAGTCCCTGAATTAGAGGAAAATAGTCTCCAGGGATCTGCATCCGTGGGAAACTGCGCAATGACGGCCCACAGGACTTTCGGACCCAACAGATTTAACAAGCACGTACTCCGCATATACTCGGCCGGTCTTCAGTAACCAGGACTCGATCGCATAACCTTCCGGTCCGGAGATAGAGACTCTGACCACAGGACTCCCGATTGTACTAGTATAATCAGTTTAGTTTGCTTATATGACTTCTTTCGGGTTGTCACAAACGACTGCAACACAGCACTGTGTTTGATGAGTGAGATTTACCATACGTATTGGTAGTCAAAATTTTAGCTAATACCGTGGTATTTGGTAGGTATCTTTGCGCTCAACATGGTTCGATCACCAAGCATATGGTAAAAGACCGATGCTTACTGGAAAATAATTTGGTATTTCAACCATGCTTCTCGTATAAAAACAAAGCGTATGGTAAACTTACTTTTCATACTTGTAATCTTACCAAACGTACGGGTAACAGAGCTATAATTTTAGATACCAGAAATTCTAGTAATGGGTTACCAAAACGAATAGTAAGGTTACTAATTGAATGGTGTGAGTACCTGGTATTCTGGTTTTATTACTAGAAATACCATTACCAAACAATTATGGTTTTTTTGCAAGAATTTTTTTTCAGTGTAGCAGCTGCACTGCAAACTCGGGACACACATTCGGAACAGATTTAGCGCGCTTTCATGAAAATTGTGTTCCGATAGTGTACCACGTGTGTTCCGTCGCATAGATCGAATTCTAAAAGCGTTCCAGAACCGCTGACAAAGTGTTCAGAATGTGTTCTGCTAAGGGATTTGTTGAATTTCACTTTTGGATCACATTGCGAACGTTTTTGGAACATATTATAGAACATATTGCAAACACTTTTGAATCACATGGTAGAATACATTGTCGTTGAAAATTACAAGGATTGAAAATCTGTTTTGATAGAGTTTCAAACTAATTTTAGGATCTCAACTGATTTTAAACACTTCATAGAACACTTGTACATTTTGCACATTTATAATGCAACCCTTTCAATCACTTGACCGCGCTTTTAGATTACAAAAAGTAGTTGGCTATGTTAAAACTCCTAACAGAGGGTAGAAGTGGACAGCAACAGTTTGGCAACTGCAGAAGACACTGGACAAGTTTAAACAAATAAACTAAGACCCGCAACGTGAATCTTTTTGAAAACATTTTGAAATCCTTATATTTAAGTTTGTGCGGAACGTGGCTGCTTTAATAATCCTAACTGTGGAGGAAACATCTTACCAGGTGTGAATTGTAAGAAATCGATTGTGTTATTGACTCTAAAATTTATGATTTTGCTATATATTTAAATGATCTGGATTTCGAATCTCGATCCGATTAGACTTCTGAAAATAGTTATTTTGACTTTGGGGGGGGGGGGGGGTCTTGGTATCTTATTTGAAATTTGAATCAAGGATTAGATGGTTCCAAAATTTTATTAACATTGTATCTGTTGTATGTCATTATGTTTTTTGTATGTATTCACTTACGGTTAATTGATTCTTTCTTATTAAAATTATTTTTTTTGCAATTTTTTTGTGTTTCATTTACTTTTCCCAAAGGCAGTTTATGGATCATATAGTAATATTCTTATGTAATAAAAACTCGTAAAGTATAATTAAGTAAATTTGTCAAAACCACATTTTTTTAAATTTCAAATACAAAGACTTTTTTTAAAATGTTAAAACAAAAATATCTATTAACATTTATGTACATGGTAAATCAGATATGCATACCTTCATTGTTTTAATTCTAACGTTAGAATAAGACATTCATAATCTAACTAAATTTTGGTTGGTGACCCAAGTTATTTTCTAGTGAGATTAAGATCATTAGTATAAGATATGATGCAAAATGGCAGTGCTTCGTATTGCCATGCCACAGGTCCGGGATTCGAATCCCGGATTAGGCGAGTTTCCCTCAGCCTTTCATAATATAAGTGGGTCGATAAAATGATGACCAAGCATGATTGGAAACCAAATACTGGGGGTCCTGCGTAGGTTGACCACGTATGCATAGCAGCCCAGAACCCTAGGTAACGAAAGCTGAATTGGGCACGGAAGGACTAGGCCCGATAATGGGCTGTTGCGACGAGGAGCTTAGTTTTTCAGTATAGGACATGCATCTGTATTTACTTAAACCATACTGCATCGTACTAATACGTTCATTTGAGTTTTTGAAGTTATGTTGCTTTAAAAAAAATTCCTAACTCCAATAGAATACATAAAATTTTCCTGGTAACAAAATAGACAAGGAAAACAATAATCACAATTATTGCCAATAAAAGTTTGCAGGTAGGTAAGATAAGGTTAGGCAGACATGTTAGTCATATACTAAAGGTAGAGTAGGGTAACTAATGAAAGTAGTTAGGTAGGTAAAATTAAGCAGCCAGACATTCAAACAGATTGGTAGTTAAGACAGGTTATCAGGCAAGCAGGTTGTTTAGGCAGGCCGACAGGTATAGACAGGTAAGGTAAGGCTGGCAGATAGGTTAGGCAGGGAGGTAAGTAAGCAGCTGGGTAGGTAGGTTAGACAGGCATACATGTCTTCAGCATTGCTGTAAATCTGCACAAAAGCATCTTGGTAGTTGCAGGAATATACTAACTCAACATGATAAATTAATAGACTGAGAGAAGGGCTAGTTAAATTGCCATATGTTTTTACAAAGATAAATGACTTAGTTTTCGAAAAAATCAACGTTAAATTCTAACATAATTGCGCGTTAATTCATTGAAATTAATTTCAAAAATTTAAATTGCCTTTAGTCAAATTTTAGAATTATGAGTTGATTGACTCATGAATTATGTAACATTTATTTATGAGCATTTTATTGTTAACCATTAGTTATAGATTGTCCTATATAGTTAAGACATTTACCAGAGTTGCCAACCTGCTAGATTTAAAAATAAGGAGATCCCAGGCAGAAATCGGGAGATTTTCATTTTTTATTGTAAATTCAAGGACTTTTCTAGAAAAATTCGGTGACTAGAAATTACTAACAAAATTAAATCTTTATGGTATATCAAGTGGAGCTTTTGGCATTCTTTATTTATATGCAGAAATAGAATATCTTTGAAAATTGTATCTGGAGTAAACGATTGAATTCTTTTTGACATACTTTCATCAACACTTTTAATTTGAGTGGCAGTTTGCAGGAAATGCTTTTCAAAACGCATAGAGGAAAGCTATTTTTTGCACTTACGAACACCTTTCAAAATAGTTAAGGTATGATTTTTGCACACTTTCAGTAACACTTTTATTGAGTAGCAGTTTGTTGTATCATAAAAAAGTGAACACATGCTTCATTTTTTGCATAAAAATTTTTTTGAAGTCTTTAAGAAACGCATTCTTCTGTTTTATGCCCATAAGACAAGTCGACATGACCGTTGAACATGAAACAGAAGTACCAGTTTTTTTAAAGACTACAAACATTTTGCATGTAAAAATTTAAAGCAAGTGTTAAATTTTATCCCATACAACAAACTGCTGCTCAATAAAAGTGTTACTGAAAGTGTGCCGTAAATCCTACGTGAAGTGTTTTGAAAGGAGTTCCGAAAGTGTTCTAAAAGCGACCTCGAATGTGTTTTGAAAAAGCATTCCCGAATGTGTTTTGAAAATGCGTTTTCGAATGTGTTTCTAAAAACGTTCCTGAATGTGTTTTGGAAAGTGTTTCCGAATGAGATCCAAAAAGCGTTGCCAAATGCGTTCTAAAAGTGTTCTGAAGAAAATATTGTTCCATTAGGTGCTTCTAAATAAGTGCCAAAATGCGTTCCGGATTGTGATCTAAAAAGGGAGACAAAATAAAGTGTTTGGAAAGGCACTTCAAAATATGTTCCAGAAAGTGTTCTGTAATGTGATCTAAACTAGGAGACAAATAAAGTATTCTGCAATGTGTTCATAATCTGTTCAGAGATTTGCAGTGTGTAGATATATTTTTATTTTCTATTAGAAGTTATACCGTTTGTTTTCAAATGTGTTCTAATACATTTTTAAGTTCTCCACGTTTTGAACAGTTTAGAACTTTAGTGTTATTTTGTTTTATTTGTGAGTTATTTATTTTTAAAAAGTTCTGTTTTTTTTAAAAACAAGTTAACGTAATAAACTGCGATACACTAATGCAAGAATAATGTAAAAATACCACCATGGTGTGTATAGAAACCTAAAGCTGAAAAATTATTTACTTTTTTGGTCAAACTTTATCATTGAGGATGCCTGTTGAAATGTAATATACGATTGTATCCCCACACATTGTCAAAATTTATTCGTGAGATAAACTTAGATCTCCCTTATGTTGTGCTTCTTCCCTACATTATCCTTTCTAAGCAAACTCCAAAATATAAAGGAACTATGCGCAGATTTCAAAGCGGAAAACTTAAGTGCAGGAGTTTCTGAGCCATAAATTTGGGAATCCAACCCTGTGTGGCCCTTCTTTGAGTTAAGATGGAAAGATTTACAAGCACTGAGGGCCCCATCCAAACCTAAATTTCCCGCCATAAACATCAAGGTTTGTCGGCACAAGGAACTCTGGGAGAATGCGGGCCTGGCACTCAAAAAAGAGCATTTGCTATAAGAAAGGATTTTGAAGTAAAAACCCTAAATTCCTTGCAACATGCAGTAGACAAGAATGGAACCCACTGATGCTATTGTGCATAAACATACCATACCATTTGTTTTATACTGGCACAAGTCAATGATAAACAAATAAAGTTTACAACACCTTTGAGTTTCTGATGAAAATGCATGGCCTTGTTAGTATTGTTTCAGAAATAGCTAGAATACAGTTGTTTGGAAGATTTGATTTTTAATGATATTTTTTATGAGAACTAAAATGTGAGAAATCCTAATTATTCGGCATAGAACTTTTGACTTGAGCCAGACTGGAGCTTCCGGGAGTTGGTTTTGAGACCACAAACGTTTTAGCACTTAGTGGGTTGAATGAAACTGAACTTAAGAGTTCAAAAAGTTTTCTTCAAAAGCTGAGATATTGAAGATAGTTATAGAGGTGATGATTTCTGTGATGGCTCTGGCTCTAATGTTGGATCTACGTTAGTTGATTTTGCAAGTGGGGAATTTCTTTCTGTTGCCAAAGAAAGAAACGAGATTTTATGAGATTCGCTCGTGACAAAAGTTTGTAGTTTCAAACAAGTATTTTTGTAACTCAAACTGTCAACAATTCATAAGAGTGGGTTATAAAAGTACATATAACTATGTAAATATTGTTATAGAAGTAACAAGAATACATACTGGCCTTTGGAGCTGCTGGGCTCGGTTTCGAATCCCGGTAAAGGCATGGGTATTTTTGCTTGTCAATAAATGTTGCTATTTGTCTATGTGTTTGTGTCGTCCTTCTTTGTGTGTCTCTTGTGACTGTCTCTTCTGGCGAGCTGGGTAATGGGCTATAAAGCCTACACTCTCCCTTCTAGAGGGCGCAAACACTGTCATTTGTCAACAAGAATACATTTCATTGGCAGATTAGAATTTGAGTGGCTTTTTTTAGAAAACAAATTTGTGTGAAATCCGAATTATTCGACACTGAACTTTTGACTTGAGCCAGAATGGAACTTAACGGGAGTTTGTGGAAGTTGGCTTTGAAACGACAAACGTTTTAGCATTCATTGTGTTGAATGGGACTGAACTAAAGCTTTTAACAAGTTTTCTTTAAAAGTGGATCTATTAAAGTTACTTATGGGGATGTTGGTTTCTTTGACGTTCTAACGTTAAATCTGTGTAAGTTGCTTTTACAGAATTGGTGGGGAATTTCTTTAGGGGGGGGGACTATTATGTAAGATTCACTCGTGACAAAAGCTTGTACTTTCAAACAAGTTTGTGATAGAAACTGTCAATAATTCATACGAGTTGGTGATAAAAATACAAATAACATTGCAAGTATTGTTTTAGAAATGGCAAGAATACATTTGCTTGGTCGATTTGAGTTTTAATATTTTTTTATGGAAACTAAAATGTGAAATCTGGGTTACTCGACACTGAATTTTATTTTGACTTGAGCCAGAATGGCCCTTTACGTTGAGACCACAAACGTTTTAGCACTCAGTGGGTTGAATGAGACTGAACTAAAGCTTTTTCTTTAAAAGCAGATCTATTGCAGTTACTTATAATAAGAGTAATGGTTTCTGTGATGGCTCTAGCTCTAATGATGGATCTACTAAAAGTGCTTTTACACAATAAGTAGGTAATTTGTTTATGGGGCTTTTTGGTTTTATTTAGTTGTGACATAAGTCTGTAGTTTAAAACAAAAGAGCTACAACAGAAACTGTAAAATAGAGCTGCTATAACAAAAAAAACTCCATTCATCTAAAAAATGTGCCTAACTCAACATTTAGTTCATTTAAAATTTTTAAACATCAAATTTTAACCAGCTATTTTATATCAAAATGACCCTCCGGTGGCCGATAGTGTAAGTGATGAGCTTCTCACCAAAAAGGTTCTTGGTTCTGTCCTTGTCCTAGCCATACTATAGACGTATTAATGTTTTTGGAAAAAAATATCTAAAATTTACCGGGGTGCCCGAGTACACTGCGATATACGTGCTCGTTAAATCTGTGGAGTCGAATGTCCCGATGGCGTTAGCGCACGATGTCACTAGAAGTTCGCAGGTGGGTGCACTCTCAAGGGTCGACCTCGTCACTTGAATAGGATTCTGAATTACGAGGCGTATCGGCTGTGTTAAAATAAGAAATGTTGAATACTAACGTATTTTAGTCAAGTAACCTGATTGCCTTTCTAACCATTAAATAGAATGCTTTAGTACTACTACCACATCATATCCGGCTTGTGTGCTTGATCAGAGACCCGCTTCGAATGCTATAGCATTTTGAAGTTTTAAATTATTTTAAACTATACTAACCATATTATTTTCATTTTCATATTCCGCATGATGTTAACGTTCGTTTTATGCAGTTAACGTTACATACACTACTTGAAAAACAAAATATACAAAAACTTTCAGTTATTGAAAATTTAAAAACTGTTTGATTTTTCACACTCTTTTGGAGTGTATCTGTATTTTGAAAGTTTGATCTATTTTGACTTACTGTTTGCACATTTAAGTTTCGAAGGTCATAAATCCGTTAAAACCATCTTTACAAAGCATTTCAAATTTTGAATACCAATGCATTTTTAACTTAGTTATAAATAAAGTACATATCTGTATGTATTGAAGAATAGACTTTTGTTTAGTTATTAATAGTTGTTTTTATCAGTTTATCAGTTACTAACAGTTTATCAGTTATTAACAGTTTTGATTTACATTGTTGAATTTTGTTTAATGTAAACTTTTATAATTTTTATTATCACATTTACCACACATTAAATTATATCAACACTTATATTGTTCCAAAACGTAAGGAATGAGCTTTTCTATAGCTATTATTTTAGCTAAAACTATGTTAACACTTTACCTCCGGGCGTCGACTGACCCGTAGACTAAAAATCTTCTAGACCAGCAACTTAATCTAATGCCTAGCTCTTCTAACGTGTCGAATGCAACTAAAACACTTTTAAAGGTTGATTTGTTGATTGGCATAATTGTACTTTCAATTGTAAGGCTACTGTTTCTTCGTAATGTTCTCTGTTAAAAAAAAGTTACCCACTAGTGATTATTTCAACCGTTAGTCATCCTTTTACATCGGACCTTTTTGACTATGTGAACAAATAACATTTTGAGTTAATTGCATGACACAAAATTTGCATAAGGGTCCGTCTTAATATTAAAAATGTTACGAACTTTAAAATTTTCAATAGCAACACCCAATTTTAATTACTTAGAAATGTGAAAAACCCTCGAAAACCCCTAAATCTAAGTTTTTGTTACATTTGGATGAATATTTGACGAGTTATTCAATCGAATCACTTGTGGATCTTTGGGGGACCATGTCTAAAATGACAAGCGTAGTCAGTCTGTAGGTTTATTAATGGAGAAAAAGAAGCACAAGGTCAAATATCTTGAGGATGGGCCTACGAGGGATATAAAAGTCAATGAGTAGCTGTATATATTCAAAAATAAAGTCGAAAATAAGTAGTAGTAAAAAATAGATCCCTATCGTCACTTGATAAGGGTTCCAAATTACGAGACGTCATTGGCTCTGTTAAATCTCCTAAAGGTGACTGCAAATAGGCAGCCAGAAACCATTACATTAGTTCCCTTAGACACAAAGGGGGCGCGCTAGTTTCTATGTCAATTTCAATGTAGAAATTCTCCAATGAGAGTTTGAAACTTAGAGTGTTCTTAGTCTATGGGTCAGTCGACGCCCGGAGGTAAAGTGTTAAAAGTAAAATGTATGCTACTAAAGTTTTAACAAAGTTCCGCATTGCATAACATACTTTTTAGTACATTAAAAAAAAATCCCTGCGTACTTTATGTTGAGCAAAATATGAAAAGAAGTTTTTGAAACGAAATTAATTTAACTAAAAATTTAAAACAGAGAAAACTGCTTCATCATTTCGTTTCGTTAAACAAATGATTTAGTGAAAACTCTGAAAGTTTTAATTAAGAGAACTAGATTGAAGACTTAAAACTTTGAATTATTTAAGGATTTTTAACTAAATTTCTAATTATTCATCCAAGTTAAAAAAATAACTGTTGAAGCACAGGGAATGTCTTAATAAACTCCGTTAATGCACTTTTTAGAAAGGTTTTTATTAATAGGTAGCTTTAAAAATTTGGTCATTCATTTTTTCACAGCCATGTAAGTTTGATGAAAATCTTTTCAAAGTTATGTTTAATTTTTATAAAATATTAATTAATTTCCTTTGTAATTGAAAATATATGTAATTTCAGTAATTAATTTTGACATTTTTCAGCTAAAAATATTTTTTGACATACAGTAAAATAAATGCTAAATAATATACACCAATTATTAAAAACTATTATTTACCAGTTAAAAAAATATTTTAGCCATATTCTTCATTTAAATTTATTAGTTAAAATATTAAAAATCGGATGCCAATATTCTTAGCTCTCTGTTTCCATCCCTAGGCACATAACATAACTTGTAATGCGCCCTCTAGAAGGGAGGAGCATAAGCTCTATAGCCCGTTACACCACTTGCCAGAAGTGACGCAGACACAAGAGACACACATAGAAAGGACGACGCAAACACATAGAGGAATAACAATATTTATAGACAAACACAAACACCCATACCTTACCGTGATTCGAACCCGAACTCAGAAGCTCTAAAGGCTAACTCCCTAACCGTTGTACTGCCGGGTCGGAAAATCCCGAGGAAACAAATACCCCACAAAAAATATTTCAGTGACGCATATCCTGATTTATTGCGAATGATTTATTTTCTCGGTAACCCCTCCTCTGAGCTCTGTCCATCAGATCACAAGATGTTCTCCACACAGTTTCACCCGTTGAATCACCAGTCATTAAACACTAACTGACCAATGGTCGTCTTATTCTTCAGCGCCATTAGATACCCACTCTGCAGTGGGACGCCTGGACATTGATCAAACGACCAGGCGTTCTTTCTTGATTTATTATGCTTGTTTGGGCCCAATTGGGTGGGGTATGTTTAATGATTTGCGTTAGGATTTGTGATTGTGTCTTTTTAGTACGTGTATGTCTGTGGATTTATTTTTGTGACTGTAGTAATAAAAGGAATTTAAAAAATACCACGAGACTGCAGTCGTAGAAACAAAAGAAAAGTTGAAACGGTAAAATGCATCTTAAATGTATAAGTGGTCAATGGAAATTCTTTAAAGGACATGATACATTCGATAAATTTTATAGAAACTAACCAAATATAATTCTTGGTATATAAAACACATTTAAAATATTTATAAGGGCTGTGAGGCGCCCTGTGGTCAGTGTCTTGATCTACGGATCGGTTGGTCCCGCGATCGAGTCCTGGTCGCTGAAAACTCACCGAGTATATGCGGAATACGTGCTCGTTAAATCTGTTGGGTCCGAAAGCCATGTAGGCAGTCATTGCGCAGATTCCCATGAGTACAGGTTCCTGGAGACTATTTCCCTCCCCTTCAGGGACATGTCTAAATTGTGGAAGTGGCGCGTGATAGATGGCAGCATCTGTCACGTATATGTGTGCATGTGAGTGTGTGTTGTGACTGTCTTACTTGACGAAGGTTTATAAGCGGCTCTCTGAGCAAGTACACAAGCCAGAAAATATATGTAGGGGATAGTGTTGTACCTTGGGACGCTTGTACCTTGGGACACTGACAATTTCTAAGAATCTATTGGCAATATTCAGACATTGTTTATTTCTAATAGTAGCCTTAACCAACAGACATCATCAAAATAAAATTTGACACTAGCATCATTGAATTGATGAAATGGTGACAAAAAATAATATTTCATTACCCCAAAGTAAATATTTTTCTCATTCTAATATAATTTTTTACCTTAGTACTCTTGCAAAAAGTCAACTGCATTTTATTTTCTTCATAAAAGAGAAGATTTTAAAATATTTTGGTTATGAGAAAATAATGATAATGCATTTGGATTGGCCACTATCTTGCTTTTATTTAAACCATGTAGTGTGTTGTACCTTGGGACAGCATTAATAATTTGATTAAATTCTTAATAATTTGGATAAATAAAAATATCTTTATTATTTATTTTAAGAGCAACTCCACAAAACATGTAAAATACAACTCAGCTTTTTTTAGGATATATTTTATAATGATTGAAGTTTGAAAATGTAATTCTGGCAACACCTGATAAATCTTTTTCCTTCCGTTTGATGAAGTGTTCTAAAGAGCACATTTTCTGATGTATTTTGAAATAAAGTTTGTTTCCTGACACAAATTAGTTCAAGTGTATGACTATTGACTGAATTATAAAGCATGTCCCAAGGTACAGCATCATGTTGTACCTTGGGACAGTTTATCCTCTCTACTTTAAATGAGTGGCAATTTTTTAATTTTAAGCTGCCAGAATTTAAAAAAATATATTATAGAGGAATATATTGGTGTGTTGAAATGCTGCTTTGAAATTTTTATTTTGAAAATAATTATCTATGAAAAAAATTAAAATGTAAAAATTGTCCCAAGGTACAACACTCTCCCCTATACCAACCAACCAACCAATATTTATAATTTTGAAATTGAAAATGTAGATATAATTATTAGCAAGTGTATGTAAGTATAAATCTATTTATATTAAATTTAAAAAACAAAATATTTTGAAGTTTGTGTGCATAATTAGCAATTACCTGTTAATCTTGATAAAATTAATCGAGCTAAGATAGTTTTGATTTGGCCTATTAAAAAAGATTACTCATTAAATTGTATAAATTAATAATTTAAGTGATTCTTTTCAGAAATAAAAGATCTTTAAAGATACGTACAACTGTCTTTGATATTAAAAATACATTTTATTGGTTCTTAGAAGTAGTTTTTAGTTGAAGTTTCTCTTTCTCTTTATAACGCATATGATTGCGCTAGATTATTTTTTCTCAATATAATTTATAACTAAACTCTGAAAATGTGCCCACTTTTTATTAAATTTTTCAAAAGTCTTGGTAAACTGTTCAAGAAGAGAACCATTAAAGAGATACGCAGTGAATATTCAGATGGAAAACCACAAAATATCAGAACATAAATTTTAAAAAGCAACTCAACATTATGCTTTTTTGGAGTTCCAATCAGAATGAATTTGGTGGAATTAAAGTTATTTCATTAAGACTATACTTGGGTTCGAATACTTAAAATTTCCAACAAATGGTTAAACGTATCCAATCAGTTAAACGTTTCACCACTTTAAGCAAGAGGTTTCTTAGCGTTACTTAACATTCTGTTCATTAACATAAAAAAAAACTATACACACATCCAAAACTCCTTTCCAGATAAGGAACGCTAATTGGATCATAAGATAATTAATCACAATCTTCCGAAAAATCTCTCTCCTTCCATCTCCAACATCTTTTTTTTTATGTAACTCTTCCACTCATTTTCTCACAAGTTCGCGTTTAGTAAAATCCAATAACATCCGTGCCGTAATACCATTCATTACCAGTCTCATAAAAATTTGGAGAGTTTAGAACATCGCTGCATTACTGTGACAGAGTGCTAACCATCACCCAAGGGCTGTGAGGCGCCCTGTGGTCAGTGTCTTGATTTACGGATAGGAAGGTCCCGCGATCGAGTTCTGGTCGCTGAAAACTCACCGAGTATATGCGGAGTACGTGCTCGTTAAATCTGTTGGGTCCGAAAGTCCTGTGGGCGGTCATTGCGCAGTTTCCCAAGGGTACGGTTTTCTGGGGACTATTTCCCTCCCCTTCAGGGACATATCTAAATTGTGGAGGTGGCACGTGATAGATGGCAGCATCTGTGACGTATATGTGTGCATGTGAGTGTGAGTGTGTGTTGTGACTGTCTTACTTGACGAAGGTTTATAAGCGGCTCTCTGATCAAGCACACAAGCCTGAAAATATATGTATACCAACCAACCAACCAACCAACCATCACCCAATCTCGTGAGCTTATATGGTCACATTTAGGTTAGGTTTTGAATATCGTCGCACTAGAGCTGCACTAGGGCCATTTGCGACGGGCGTCGTATTTTAGTACCACAGTCAAGTGACGAGACGACACCTGAATAGGCACCCAACGCAACCGTTAAGGGCGACATCGTATGCAGCGTTAGGACTCTGAAGGATATTTAGCGTGCACTCCTTTACACGGTGTCGTCGGACATTTTTGGTTGCACGGGCCGTTTATAGGTCGGCAGTTATTTTGGCGATGCCCGGACCCGAACCTGAGACCTTTCATATGCTAGGCGAGTGCCTAACCGACTGGGCTCCCCAGCCCAATGGGCTCATTTGAAATCATTAGTACTGTGACGAATAACTTTAATATTCAGTAGTCTCTGATGGTAGCGTTATAATTAATTTATTAGTTTTTACATATTTACAAGAGCGTTTAAGAACATCAACCTTCCATTTTCTATCTTCTTTTTTTAACAACGTTGCCACACATCAAATTAAAACATTTTCATAGTCACGTTCTTTAAAGTTGTTTCACGAGTTTTTTTGGTTTATTTGAATCTTTATAGACCCCTCCCCACCAAGGGAAGACTTTTGATAGAAGAGAAAAAGTCTTAAAGTTCTGAGTCTTTAAATATGAAAAGTCTTAAAGAGTCCTAAAGTCTTTCTATAAGTCCCTAGCAGTTTTTGGATCAGTGCAACTATTTAACATGTGCCTAATTTTTCAAAGTTCCAGTAGGGTTATAAATTACAGTTAAAATGCTTAACAATATTAAGGTAAGACTAACAACTTCAGAGGTACACAGTATACGCATGCAACAACTAAATTACAATTCATGGAAATCTACTCAGGGTATCGGCTTTTTGATGGAGACATCCCTTTCTGTGAACAACCTCATAATTGAATGGTTGTAATGTGAGGGCCCACCTCAAAGGTCGCGGATTAGTCCCTGTATTTTTCTCTAGCCAGACCAGAGGATTGTGATCAGTCTGTATGGTGAATTTTTGTTGCCCGTCAAGATAGCATTTTAATTTCTGAATGGCATAAACAATGGCAGCACATTCCCTCTCTGTAGTACTGTACTTTTGTTCTACAGGGGTGAATTTCCTACTGAGGTACATTATTGGGTGCTCTTCATTATTCTGATTTATCTGGGACAACACCACACCAATTCCAACGCTTGAAGCATCGCACTGAATGATGAATGGAGCAGTAAAGTCAGGGCTGTATAGTACTGGCCTTTCTGAAAGTCTTTTCTTCAGTTCTTCAAAGGCGTCTTCACAAGTAGAAGTCCAATTTACTGATGACTTTAAGTCCTTTCCTTTCAAAAGATCTGTTAATGGAGCCGCAATTACCGAAAAATCTGGTATATACCGTCGGTAATAACCAGCAAGTCCTAAAAAGGATCTAATCTGGGTTTTGTTCCGAGGCCTAGGAAATTCTTTAACCACTTGAATTTTAAGTTCACCAGGTTTTCTTTGGCCTTGTCCAACTATATGTCCCAAATACTTGACATGCTCACGAGCAAACTGACACTTCGAAGGTTTTAGGTGAAGCTTGGCAGTTTTCATTTTTACAAATATTTCTTCTAAATGTTTCACATGATCTTCCCAAGTATTAGAAAAGATGGCTACATCATCCAAATAAGGTACCGCAAATTCCTCACAGTCTCGAAGCAAACTAGCCATTAGTCTACTGAAATCATATGGAGCATTTTTCAGCCCGAACGGTAACCTTAATGGCCTAAAGGTACCAAAACTTGTTACAAAGGCAGCATATCTCTGGGCTTGTTTACTTAAAGGTATTTGCCAATATCCTCGGGTTAAATCAAGAACCGATATGTATTTTGCTGATGATACTTTCTCAATGAGTTCTTCGATATTTGGTATAGGAAAATACTGAGTTCTTGTCACTTTATTCAAACGACGATAGTCTATACAGGGCCTTGGGTCTTTCCCTGGTACTTCAACAAGTATTAAAGGAGAAGTAAAATCCGAGTCTCCTCGTTCTATTACATTCAGCTCTAGCATTTTATTTACTTCAGCTTTCAAAATTTCAGTCTGACGTGGAGACATCCTATATGGCTTTGCTATGATAGGTTTGTCTTCTTCTAACTCAATATCATGTTTGGCTAGATCCGTACAACCAGGTTCATTTGAGAAAAACTCAGAATATTGGTTTAAAAGTTTCTCGAGTTGATTCAGCTGTGCTTCCGAAAGATTAGATTTCAATCTGGTTTCCTCTAAAAGTTCACACAGTTTTGACCCATTTGACTTATCAACACATTCAAGAACTGGTATTTCTTCTTCATCTTCAGTTTCTCCTAAAGCCAAAAGATTTACATGTTCCACTCTTTTGAAATAGGGTTTTAACATATTAACCCTTTCAGTCCCAAAAATTTACTACACTACAGAAACATCTGATATTCACAAAATAAGCTTATTTTAAATCAAATATACGAATTCCTTAAGAAAAAAAAATCCATTTAAATTTTTTATATGGTTTTTTAAACAATGCCAAAATTCTTTAACTGTGGAAAACAGCAAAATAAAAAATATATATATTGCCCAAAAACACTTCGAGTTATATATTTTAAGGTATCTGACCATATTATCAAAAAAATTTAATATAGTTTAGTAATTAATTTAGTAAATAATTTAATTTAGTAATTATTTCAACCGAAATAGTTTAAATTGTGTTTTAAATATGTGGAACTGAAGTGAACTTATCAAAAATCAGGAGAAACGCTTTTTGACTATTTTCTAAATAAAAAAAATAGTAGTTCTGACTTCTATTGAGATTAAAGTAAAATTTTGTCTGATAGAACAAAGTGTGAAGAATCGAATGATGTGTGTTTGGATGTCATAGCGGGACATAAACATTTTGAAAAAAATATTGAAGGTGATGATGCCAAATGGCATCACTGGGACTGAAAGGGTTAATGTGGTAAACGTGATCCTTATTCTTTTCAGGAAATCTGACCACATAGTTTGTGTCTGACAATTGTCTTACTACTTCACCAGGTCCTATCCAATGTACTGACAATTTGTTTGGTTTTGAAGAAGCTACAACCAATACGAGATCACCAGGTTTGAAATCTCGTTCGACTGATTTCTTATCATACCATAGTTTTTGTTTTTCCTTGGCATGTTCCATATTCCGTATTGCTAACTCCTGACATTTTTCCATACGGTTCATCAATTCGAACACATAGTTTACTACACAGTCCTCTTCTTGGTCTTCTTCAGTTAACTTGTCATAGAGTAACATGACAGGAGTCTTCAGGTTTCTCCCGTGAACTAACTCAGCAGGTGTGAAGCCGGTGCTGTCGTGAGTTACAGTCCTTAAAGCGAATAGGGCTTGAGGCAAAATCTTTTCCCAGTCTGGACCAGATTCAAGACACAGTACACTAAGTATTCTCTTCAAAGTTCTATGCATCCTCTCTACGGGATTACTCTGAGGGTGGTACACCGAACTTCTAACAACCTTGATCCCAAATCTTTCTAAAAATTCTGTAGTTAATGCGCTCGTAAATGGCGTTCCCTGGTCCGTTTGCAGTTCCCTTGGAAAACCCATTCGGCTGAAAACTTGTAGAAAGGCGTCAATTATGGAAGTAGATTTGAGATTTTCCACAGGAATAGCATCTGGATACTTTGAAGACATACACAATGCCGTGATAAGATACTTATTTCCCGACGGTGTTACAGGCAACGGTCCAACAGCATCAACGTTTATTTTTGAAAATATTTCTGTAATGACTGGAACAAGCTTGAGGGGTGCTTTCTTTTTATCTTGTGGTTTTCCTACCCTTTGACATAGGTCACATGACTTAACGAAAGCTTCTACCTCTCTATAGCAGTTGGGCCAATAAAACGTCTTGAACAAAGCATCTTTAGTCTTCGCTATTCCGAGATGGGATGCAGCTCTTTCATGACAGTAAGTCATCATTTGGTTCCGGTACTTCTCTGGAACCACAAGCAAATGCCGCTCTGTTCCTCTCTTATCTTTCTTCACGAAAAATAATTTCTGGTTTTTTATCAGATACTTATTCTTCTCCTTGTGTGTGGTTTCTTTTGCTTCGATAAAAAGGGGTTCCAATTCCTTACTTTGCAATTGAGCGTCCAAAAATTCGTTTGGGGACATTCTCATAAGCTCCAATTCCGAAAATGAAAAATCTGCCACTGGCAAAATGTTATCATCAACGGTTCCACTTTCAACATTTTCAACTTCTTCGGAATCGCTTGTATCTGCCTGTGTATTTGGCAACTCTGATTCTACTACCTTTCTTTTGGATCGAGTTTGTATGGCATTGATTGTATGCATTTCAAAATGTATATTCTGCTTTGCTTCGGTTAAGAGCTCCGCTGTTCGACTTCCTAAAATATATCTTCCTTGATCTAAAGAATCTCGGATGACTGCTGCTTTTGTAACAATGTGTCCATAAGTACAGTCTATTTCCACTTCAGCTAAAGGCAAACAGATAGGGCTTTCTTCCAATGGGGTTCGGATCCATACAGTTTCCGTGGTTAACATTGAAGGTTTTATATACTTTCTGCAAATCAGGTCGATTGATGCACCTGAATCACGAAGTATAGGCATTTGTATGCCATTTATTTTTCCTTGACTGATATAAGGAGCAAGGACGTCATGACAATTTCCTTCCCGAATCATATTAGCAGCTACTGTTTCAACCTTTTCTTTAAGTTTATAGCATTGAAATCTTAAGTGAGAAGATGACCCGCACTCATAACATCGTTTCAGTTTATCGCATTGCGGTTTTAGGTGAGAGGTCGAGCCACACTCAAAGCACCTAAGTTGCTTTCTTCTTTCAAACCTTTTATCCCTTTCTCCTTCATCCAGTAAATCCTCTTTCCCAGGAGTGCTCTTCTTGCTATTAAATTTATCTTTGTTTGGAACATATTTGTCTTTCTCGTTGATTTTGTCTCCCTCTTGAAGTCTAAAATTATTTCTGGGTGGCCTTTCTTTTCTTTTAAAACTATCTCGTACACTTTCATAGTCATCTAGTTTTTTCGCCAGATCTTCAGGATCTTTGATATTCATCCAATTGTCCAAAAAATGTTCTCTAACTTCTGGTGGTACACGAAATTTTATTTGTTCTGCTACTATTAGGTCCTTCAGTTGCTCAAAAGTTTCTACTTTCATCTCTTCTATCCATTCTGTAAAATAACTCCGTAACTCATGGTAATAATTCCTCCAATTTTTATCTGGAGTTTTCTGGTGTCTGTAGAAACATTGTTTTAACTTTTCGCTGTTCATCTTATACCGTTTCAGAAGAAGAATTTTCACAAAATCATAGTCATTTGCATTATCTGGTGATTCTCTTGCCAACATATTCGAAACTTCTGCAGGAAGCACGCTCAGCAGGTAGGCAGTCCAATCTCTTTTGGGAACATGAGCCATTTCTGCTTTTCGTTCAAAGTTAATTAGGTAAAGACCCATTTCATCTCTCTTTTCCTCAAATTTCGGCATTATCTGGGTCAATTGAATTTTATGAGCACTATTCTCTGATACATGGTTGGTTCTGGTCTGTGGTTGAGTTTGTGAAACTTCCAATCTTTTTAATTCCAACTCATGTTGTCTTAATGCCTCTTCTCTTTCTAACTCATGCTGTCTTAATGCCTCTTCTCTTTCTAACTCAAGCTTCTTAAAAGATTCCTCTCTTTCTAACTCAAGTTTTCTTAATGATGCTTCCTTTTCTAACTCAAGTTTCCTTTTTTCACGAGCCTCTTGCTTCGCATTTTCTTCGTTCCTAAGTCTTTCTTCGATAATTCTATCAAGCATCACCTTAACCTCTATCTCGTCGTAGCTTTCACTTCCTACAATTACCTTTTTAATTTCCGGGACCTTACTTAAAGGATCTACTTCTTCTCCTAACTCCTCACAGACCACAAGCAAATCTTGCTTCTTGCCCTTTCCAAGAAAACTCATTTTGCCGCCAAAAAAAAAAAAACCTCAATCAAAATGCCGATCGTTAATTTTCTTTTTTTATTTTTCAAAAGAAAACCAACGTAACTCAAACTTCAACTTCTTAAATTCTAATTAATATTATAAACAAAATCAAATAATATTAATTACGAACATCAACATCAAATATAAACGGTAGTATTTTAACTGAAAATATCGAATACGAACAATTTTATCAAATCATACAAATGCAGTATTCCAACAAAATAATTAAAATATTAGTTTATCCACTAACAGAAGTAAATCTAACTTCTCAAAATATTATTAAACCTTTAAATAATATTCTAAAACTCACTTTAAATCAATACTTTTTTAAATCAACAAACTCTCACTTTAAATAAAATCTACCGACAACAAATAAACAACTTCAGCTTAATATTCTATATTAGCTATTTTCACAGAACAACTTCAAATAAATCAATTTAATCTTCAAATAATCAACTATTTCTAGAAGAATACTACAATAAAATTACTACTTAGAATTCTGAATCTTACTTAACAATTCAGCACTGATCCAAAAATAAAATTCAAACTTACGTTCTTACGTAAATTACAATGGCTACTCTAAGAATATTTTCTACTTCGAGCCACTCTTGGTGAATCTAATTCCACACTCGTTCCGTCGACATCCCTCCGCTTGCCGCCAAATTTTTGTTCTGTGACGAATAACTTTAATATTCAGTAGTCTCTGATGGTAGCGTTATAATTAATTTATTAGTTTTTACATATTTACAAGAGCGTTTAAGAACATCAACCTTCCATTTTCTATCTTCTTTTTTTAACAACGTTGCCACACATCAAATTAAAACATTTTCATAGTCACGTTCTTTAAAGTTGTTTCACGAGTTTTTTTGGTTTATTTGAATCTTTATAGTACGCTTGCTTTCAGATGCAAAATTTGTATTGTTTTTAGACGAGAACCTGCCGACCCGACGGCGCAATCGTTAGGGTGCTAGCCTTCGGAGCTGCTGGGTTCGGGCTCGAATCCCGGTAAGGCACATATGTTTGTGTTCGTCAATAAATGTTGTTATTTGTTTCGTCCTTCCTTGTGTGTCTCTTATGACTGTCTCTTTAGGTGAGCGGGATAACAGGCTATGCTCTTCCCTTCTAGAGGGTGCACTCACTTTCATTTGCCATTTGTCAAACGAGAACCTCTAGCAAAGCAATAATTGTTTATGTTCCTATTAATTTGCATTTTAATCCAAAAGACATAAATTACTGTTTTCCATAGTGGAGAACTGGATATACTGGAGAACTGGATATACTGGAGAACTGGATATACTGGAGAACTGGATATACTGGAGAACTGAATATGTTATTGCAGATAATTTCGAAATTACTTCCTTGATTAATGATCAGAATTCCATTTTATATAAGATTTATTCCAAATTCGAATTCCACGAAACGAGTTCTATGGGAGTTGCCCAGTGTAAAAACCAAGTCCATCCAAAGTTAGACACGGCCGGTCTGGTAATTGGCGAGGTTTAATAATCTAGCCAAAACTTCATGTTTATCGTCGGGTTTGGAGAGTCAGTAACAAAAAGAATAAATCATATTCGCGCATGGTTGACCTTTGATTGGTTGGTAGACATATATTTTCAGGCTTGTGTGCTTGGTCGCAAGGACCCGCTTATAAACCATCGTCAAGTAGGACAACACAAGGCACACACATACACAAATGACAGATGCCGCCATCTGTCGCCACCTCCACAATTTAGACATAGGGTTGACCGTATCTTTCAAATTCCGAACAGGTTTTCGCTCTTCTTCTTTTAGACCATCTGACACTCCGAACCGGATGGATCACATAACTTCACAAAGTGCTTGATTGGCCTGTAACTGAAGTAGCTCGTGAGTTGAACCAATTTTCCTTCAAATCGCAAACAAATTTGAGAATAATTGTTAGGTAAGTATATGTACATATACTTTCCGGTTTGTGTGCTTGATCAGAGACAAAATTATAGACCTTCGTCAAGTAGGACAGACACATACGGAATTTTTACTTACATATAAGTGAGAAAGTACGTCCATAGCGAAGACGACAAGCGAATCGGCACCCTGTACAATGCGCAAATTGTCGTTGGCCCAGCACTTTGCTTGTACGGGCGTCTTTTAGAAGCAAGGATTGAAGCTTATATGAGTTGAATACCATAGCACTAATTGTAATACTAATTTTACCCCTAAAAAAACACTATTTTGTGCTTTGATGATAATGCAACGAGACCTATCCGAATATGTGAAGTCGAAATATTAGCTAATTATTGAAAAATAACATGCTAAGGTATGACAATAACTCAACTATATATTAAATATTTGTTTAAGTAATGTTGCGGTACTACAAATAAGCCGTTATTCTGTATTTCCAAGTGGCACAGGTTTATTCTAAAAAATAAAAAAAAGTCTAATTATATTTTGTATTACAAATGCTTTTAGCAGACTTACAAATGTCGAAAACAAAGAGTACACATTTGTAAAAAAATAAACCCATTATTTTTCTTAGATTGAAATCACTTGTAGTTTATAAGAAGAAAAGTGGTCTCCTTGAAAGTGGAATTGGTACCGTAATCGTAAAAGTCATATCGGATTCCACTCATTCAACGTAACGGTTTATTTTTAAACCAAACTTTATTCTACTCAAGTCTCAACTGACTTTAAAGTCTTTTCTTTTTTAAAACTTCTACAATCATGCGATATCTGTACTATCGCGCGTTCTTACAATTTCAATTATGAGTGATGCCAACCGTTCGTTATTGCTCAATCTCTCTCATATGTTCAACATGTTTTAAAGGGTAAGCATTTTTATTGTAAAATTTGGAAACAACTATAGTTCAGCTTCACTTCTCTAAATTTGTGAATACATACATAACTGTGAGTTTTAGCGGTCGACTCAACTGATAAGGCCAGATGAGCTCTCCGTTAAGTCACGTTTTCCGTTCGTTCCGTTATGTTGGCTGTTCCAAAGAATAATAACGAAACCTGTACTCGCTCTTCCGACCGTATTCCTAACAGGACGGAAACGTGACACCAAGTAGCTGTTATCTAGATTTGAAGTTAAGTAGTCCGTGTACTAAACCAAATGTATCATTATACTGCCTCCATCCATTTATCCGTACGTTTAATATGTACAAATTTTGCCTTTTAATAAGAAGCTCTTTTTTATTTTATAAATATTTTTTTCTCAATTTTTCAACAAACATGCAGTTATTAGTTAAGACATACCCTTTTGAGAAAAATACGTTTATCGGAATTTATATTTTTTAGTGGAAAGCCAGCAATAGGGGGAACCAGGGACAAATGACCCAACTCGGCGTTTTTTGCTTGTAACTTAAAAAAAATCTATTTATGACTGTGTCAATGCAGATAATTTATATTTCATAAAGTAACTTCATAAAGTAATTCATAAAGTAATTATGCTTATACTAACCGAATAATAAAATTTTAAAGTAAATTCTGGTCTAAATATAAAACTGATGCTTTTTTATTTTGCCGAGAAAACATAGGTGGTTGAAAGAATCGCTAATATTTAATCAATATCAACTTGAACTGCAGTATCCATTTCAGGCCATTTAAAACATTTTCCATCGACAATTTATGCATATTGAATTGTAAGCTCATTAAAAAAATCCCTTGTACCTTTCCAACAAACCTTATACACCCTAAAGAACCCAGTCATTTACTTTTGGGACTCCCGTGATTTTTTAAAAAAATTACTTGGGCTACTTCTGTGTTGTTTACTTGGGTCACATATCCCCAATTGTCTTGGGTCAATTATCCCTAGTTGCACTTTTTTTTGTTTAACCCAAAAACAAAATAATTTGTAAATAATAACATTAGCACTATTATACACGTATACTATTACACACTTTATGCATAACTGTAGCTAATAGCATGAATCAAACAAATAACTTAACGTATTTCTTCGTATAACTAAACACATACGCAATGATTCAGCTCAATTTTTTACCATGTGATCAGCTGGCTGAAAGTCAAAAAGTGATGCCACTTTCAACTCACAGCACTTTTCCATTGCTGAGAAAAAGGCATTGGGTCATGTATCCTTATGGGTCAAATGTCCCTAGTTCCCCCAAAAGAGTTTTAGCTAAGCAATGGCAAGATCGAATTGTAACAAAGGCTTGTTATACAAATCATTTTTATAAGCAAATAGCGTTTGATACAGTGGTAAAACATAAACTGAAATTGGCGTTAATTTCCCAAGCTTTCAGTTAATTTAAAGAGCTTTAATTGTCCGAATCGTAATGGATAATTAGATATCTACTTAACTCTTATTTAAGACTAAAATGTAAGTTACGCGTTGTTCTAACCAACTCGGCCATACAATGTTAAAACGACCTAGAAATCAGTAAGTGATAAAATCTTACTTTTTCTTTTGGCCTGAGTGTCGATTTAAAGATAGTGTTATACGATGCATTAAGGTGTAAGGTTAACTGATTTAATTAATTGCCCCTACTCGAATAGATCATCTTTATGACGTGTTTTTTTTATTTTCTCTATACTTTTAGAAATGATAAATGGAAATATAGTTTGCTGTGATGAATGGTTTAAGGGATTAAAGAATTACGTGAAAAGAGTTGATTTCTCAGAGGAATTTTTAAATACTTTATTTCTATATATAATGAATAGTTTGGAAGATAATGCGTAATTATGGATTGCTTAGGGTATTAGTAGAATTTATAATAAATCCTAAATATTTACATAACATTGTTAAAATTAATGTATAAAATACTAACTGCTTTTGTGAACAGCCCACACTTTGGTATATTTGATAGTTACTGCTCAATTTTTTTTACGAATTTAATGCTTACTTCAATGCATGACTTATAATAAAATGGAATTAATAAATAAGATGATTATAGTAAAAAATGAAAACCACTGTGAACAAAATGTGTGATAATGTTATAAAATACATATGTTAACTTTTTTTCACATGAAACCAAAAAAATTTATTTTTAAAATCTGAAATATTGAGTGAAATAGTAAGTATGAGAAGAATAATCAAAAAGATTTTATGGAAGTGTATTTTTGCTGGATAGAAAAGTCAATATTTACCAAACATCAACCATGTGGCAATCGAATAGAGACTATTTCTGAGACTCTGACAGTTAAAGATGTTCTTTTTTATTTGTAACTGTATTTAGTTTGTTTCTTAGAATAAAAAATAATGTAAATTCACCTCTATACCTGAGCTACCTGAGCTATTTTTATTTGAAATTTTAGGAGTAAAGGGAAAAAATATAAAACATAGTCTTTTTCGAAAATTTATCATCAACATTACATATACTTATACTTAAAAAGTGAATTAATTGAAATTCATGCATTTAGCGCTAAACGTCAAGTATTCAACGTCTACATCATTTCCCAATGACAACAAATGTTTTCCTTTTTCTTCAATAGTAGATCAATGTGAAAGTTTGAGTAAAGCATAGACGATTAAAAAAACCTTTAAAAACAATTCCAAATTGTAATGTTTTAAAATAAAATATAAATATTGCAAGGCACAGTTTTATTGATCAAAACAAAATATTTTTTTTTACTCTTTCGTAAGATAATTTAAGAGTCAACTTGTTTTTGGATATGTTTTCGAAATATGAATCATTATCTATATCATATGATACTGCAATTTATACCTGTCATATTTTAAAATCTCGCAGTTAGTTTTCGGAAGTGTCTGCTTTTCCTAAAATAATTTATTCCCTGAAATTCCCATCCTGAAGTTACATACGAGATAAATAAAATAAACTTTTGTTGGACTCTGATATTTGGTTACGTTCCTCAAAGGGGATTGTTTGTTTTGCTGTTAAAATTCCTCTTCTAAGGCAATGTTACAATTGCATTCAAAAGATCTATTTTCGGTTCATAGCATAATTTGTAATGAAAGATTTTCCCATGAAAGTAATATAACTGGAAATAAATGGCAAGAATGATTGAATTGAGGTCTTTCATGAGTAGTTCAATTCTACGATATTTCTCCTCCTGATCTTTGGAAATTACCTCTAAGATTAAAAAAGGAAATTCTACGATATTAAAATAGGAAATTCTACGATATTCCCTATTTTAATCTTAGAAAACTACGTGAATTCCTTTTAAATTTAAAGAGGATTACAAAATTACATTTTGATAAATTCCATAACTTCGATATTTATATGTAATATAAAGAGAAACCTCAATAAGATTTAGGAAAGTTTTCATTTGGTAAAGGTTGTATCATTATTCATCACTAGTTAACAAGAAATAATTTTTTTTCTTGGATAAACTAATTAAGTTACGTTCGATATAATTGTTGTGTTAAGTTATACTTATTCTTTTGACAAATATTTATTAAATGTTAAGCTCTGAAAACATTTTTATATGCGTATATTCAATAACATTTTCAGAAACTTAAATTTTAACTACTTACATTTTAACCACTTACACACAATTATATATTTCAGTATCTTTCACTAACCCTAAAACTACGCATTTTGCAAGGTAACTTAGTGGTATAATATTATTAGAGTTAGTTTTGGATATTTCTTTAAAACTTCCGTTTTTGTTACATTGATAAGTATACTCGGAATTGAATTTAAAGCAATCAAAAAGAACAAAATAACTCCGAAACCATGTCTATTCCACATTTTGTTTTGTTATCAATGTAAGACACAATCCTGCATACCAACATTCCAATCCCAAACAGACCACACATCGATGTCTGAAAAATGTATTAAAAATTGGATGCACTTGTATTTTTTCTATTGAAACTTATTAATCCGTAAAGAACTACAGATCATTGATTTGCATCGCACATTATTAAAACTGTTATAAAGTCTTATTTATATATTTCAGACTAAATAATTCAAACGTTAAACGCTTATTACTCACAAAAAATAATTCTGACTATGCTACACGAGTGCTGTTGGTGACATTTTAGAACCACAGTCAAGTGACGAGTCGACACCTGAGTAGGCACCCAATGCAACCATTAATTGTGGTATCGTACGCAAAGTTAGGACTTTGAAGAATATTTAACGTGCACTTCCTCAACACGGGGTATTATTCGTCAGCATTTTGGCTGCACGGTATGCATAATAAGGAAAAAATTTCAGAACTGCTTATAAAAGTAAGGCTTCAAGTTTGAGCTGAAAGCTTCCGGACCTCTAATATTAGCTTGTTAACAGGGCTTTGGTACAGCCACGAAACCATAAGGACATATTTTTTTAAAAATATTTTATCAATAGTGTAAATGGTTCATAACTTCATCAAAACTTGGTTTTTAGTTAAATATGACCAAGGAATAATACTATAGATAAATAACAGTATCACAGTAGTTAGTTATCCAATATATTTTTCTGAAAGGAAAAGTATATTTCAAATTCATTTTTAAGGGGAGATCCGGCCGATCCAGCAGCAAAACGGTTAGGGAGCTAGCCTTTGGAGCTGATGGGTTCGGGTTCGAATCTCGGTAAGGCATTCATGTTTGTGTTTGTCAATAAATGTTGTTATTTGTCTATGTGTTTGTGGTGTCCTTCCTGTGTGCGTCTCTTGCGTATGTGTCACTTCTGGCTAGTGGTGTAACGGGCTATAAAGCCTATGCTCCTCCCTTCTAGAGGACGCATTCCAAGAAGATATCCACCAAGGTACCCAAGGAAATTTTTTTCTTTATTTCTAGCTTCCGGGATTCTATAATTGGTTGGTTGGTAGACATATATTTTCAGGCTTGTGTGCTTGGTCGCAAGGACCCGCTTGTAAACCATCGTCAAGTAGGACAACACAAGACACACGCATACACAAATGACAGATGCTGCCATCTGTCGCCACCTCCACAATTTAGACATATCCCTGAAAGGGAGCTTCTATAATTACCTGAAAATATTTTCATTAAAAATTCATAATTGACAAAGAGCTTACTATATATAACCCTACAAGGGCTTTAAGTTGGTTCTTTTTAAAATGATAACGCAATTCAAGTCTTTCTCCCCAACTTATTTTATTTCATCTCCCTCACGCTGTGCAAGGATAGAAAAATACCCCTCTGATAAATACATCGCAGATTGATTTCCAGCTCACTAAATTTTTTTGTGGGGAGTTGTGTTGCAGTTTTGCTGATTTTCCTGTTTTAGAGACGGGGTTTTAAAAAAAAATGTTTTTTCTCGGTTTTCTGTAACATATCGTTCAAAATAGTTTTTTCATAGACCCATTTTGTTTTCAGTGCTTTTTGAAGAGCCCTGGCAGCTTTTTCTGTCAATTAAAGAAAAGTTTTACATTTAAGCTTTGTTTTAATTTCAGTTTCTCAATGTTATTGATAGGAGTTTTTTTCATGCACTATTTCAAAATCAGCAGTTAAAGATCTTATTACTTTAATTGAAAAGATATTTTAATAAATTATATTTATTTTAAATTCATACATGAAACGTTTTTATGTCTGAATTTTAAAATGAATATAATTTTTAAAACTCAGTTTAAATATATGTCATTCTAAATTATGCCGAAGCAATGCAGATTGCTTAGTAGTTAGTAGTAGATTGCTCGAAGTAGTTGCATACATATTATAAAGCATTTTGGATAACTCCTAATTAAGCAAGCAATTGTTTTTATTCTGACCATTTATAATAATTGGCAATAAACATTCCTAAAAGATTACTGAAATCTATTAAACTAACAACAGGATCGTGTTTTTTTGTTTGGAAATTATATCGTTTTTAATCTTACTAAGTTTCGTGTTTCGTCAATTTTGTGAATAGAAAGGACGTTCTTAATTTTTTAAGAATGTTTTTTTATCTATCATTATGAAATATCTAATTTATTATGACACTAATAAGTTTATCAGATTTGATATTTAAAAGAAAAGCACGTTTTAGTCTTGGCAGTATCAGTACCATAATTTATAAGTACCTTTATAAAAGCTTTTATACGAAATTGCAGTTTTCGTGCTTCATCTAAGGGGAATATATGGACTTAAGCACTTATTGACAAGGCCTTTGAATTGTTGCTATAAAATGCTGATGCTCCTTTGAAAAAAGTTGTACTTTATAAGCCAATTTATGCGAAAGTCTATAAAAATCCTCCGAGAAGCAAATCAGCTAAAGTGTAAATTGGTTTTCTCTAAAAAAGATGAAAGTTAATTTTTAACTATTTTAATTACTTATTTTTTAAATCTATTTTTTGTAGAAGATTGAAAGTATGGCCTCTTCATACATTCAATTTTAAAATTTTATAAAACAGTTCTGTATCCCTCAGAGGGTTAAAAAAAGTTAAATTGAAAGTTGAAAAAGTTAGATTTCAAAGATTACTAATCAATATGTTATTCAAAATAAAAAAAAAGCATTTGATAAAATTTCTTTTTTTTGTGTGTTCTTTAAGGGTTTTTTTTAAAATTATGACTTGTATTAAAGTTACTTCTAACCTTAACTTCATAACAAAAACAGTTCAATTTCCTACGAATTTAAATTAAGAAGATCTTTATAAGGGTAGGATAGGGTAGATAAATATATATTCCGGCTTGTGTGCTTGATCAGGGACCCGATTATAAACCTTCGTCACGTAAGAGAGACACATAAAGAGTTTTACTGTCACAAAGAAAGGAAGTATACCCAGGGTAAAGGCGGGTATCGAACCCGCACCCGTTACAATGCGAAGACTTCTGGCCTGCGATGCTAACCACTCAGCTATCCGGGCCCCATCTTTATAAGAAGACATTGATTTTTTTTGTCAAATTATGTAAATTAAAAATTGGAGTAATTTTCTTTTTTAGTTATAGAATTTTTTTTGCTTAATCTCATCTTACTATAAACATTAACATTTATATTAGAAGGATCAAAGCAGAGTAAGCCATATAAACTCACAGAAAGAAATTTTACAGTCACAAAGAAATGAATAACACATAGACAAATAACAACATTTATTGACTTTCACAAACATCCATGCCTGACCGGGATTCGAACCCGACCTCAGCAGCTCCAAAGGCTAGTACACTAACCATTCAGCCACCGAGGCGGCACTGTTACCTTATAAAGATATACAAAAAATGTATACGACATTTAATGTGCGTAGAATTAAAATTTATAAAATATTTACCGATTCCGTTAAAAAAATTAAAATTCCCTTTTCGATGGTGGATTAACATAAACTATTATATGGTTCTTCTTTCGCTGAACATGTTATTATTTTATGACGCCTTTTCATCCATCAAATAGGTTCTTTGTATTCTGATACACTATCTCAAACATGACGTGTGAATATAATTTTCCAGCCTTGAACAACTTCAAAACATTGTTCACGATGTCAAGCCGAATAACAATGTTAACGTAACTCTATACATGAGATTTATTATTTTTCCTTCGATACGAAACTTCAAGTGCCATTCACTCCTCCTGTAAACTATTTTTCAGCCTCCTGTCAAAATGGTTGGCAATGCCATGCATTATTTACAACAACCAAACAACAGCAAGAGGAAAAAGTGCTGGCGATATCCCAAAAATGATATAAAAATACCATCTTAAGAATTTCCATACCGCCCTTACGTTATTAGATAAATCATACCGTTTAGGTTACAAACTATGTTTACCTTTGAAATTGTGGAGAAAGTAATAGATTTTGCGTGTCAGGTTTTCCGAAATACGTAAAAGGAGGCTTTGAGCATAGACATATTTTTGACGTTTCATGGTTAGTTAAAAAAAATCTATTGTTTGATTGCATTCTCTTCAATATGTCAATTTAAATGTGTATCGATTTCTGCACAATTTAATGATAATCTTTTGTTTCAATATTTACTTCAATTTACCTAAGTCATTATTATACTCTTGGGCTTAGTGAATATTTGTCTAGCGGATATATTTTTCTTTTATCTCAGTGGGCGTTGTTTAACTTTGATATTGTTAATCAAGCAATTCAAACGAGCATCATTTGTAGAAAACAAATCTTACTTTTAGCATTTTTAAGGGACCTTAAAATAAAGGTGTTAGCATAAAAATATATTTCCTATAATGGAAATACTAAAGGAAGCGCGTTTCCTTCAAAGAAAGTAGGCATTTGTTTTCATATAGCTTACGTGTAACATTTCTGCAAATATGTCATATTATATTCATTTTTTGACGGTAATAAATCTATGATTTCTTATAATGTGTTTATTAAAATTTAATTTGTAGGATATATAATTGTTTCTCGTTTCTAAAATATTTCTCTACTTTTTAAATAATACAAAATTGAAAATTTATTCTGTTTTGCAAAATATTATTTCATTTAATTCGAATTATCGATTCCATAATCTAATGTTTCAACACGTTCCCTGATTACCATATGCACTATGAATGCTATTTGAATCCCGGGGCCAAAACCGCGGTGAATCTCATATTAGCCTCCTCACTATAGGTCCACGCATCGCAATATATTATATAGCAGGAGGTCTGCTAGGGGCGTGCGTCTGAATTCCTGAATTCCTAAGTTAATTGCACCCTAGCGTGGGACTAGGGAGCTCCAGGAATGCTCCCTGGTGTGATGTGCGCCCCTGCGGCAATCAGACTTGGAAAGTCAAGCTGAGTGTTTGGATTAAATGTAAAAAGGGGGATTGTATGAGTTGGTGAATAATTTGAATGCATTTGGAAGCATATAGCTATCGAAAGTGTAATTAGTTTAGGTGTCAGGTGTTGATATAAGATCTCAAAGGAAGTATTTGTTAAGAGAGTAAAAAATAAGTCGATACTTATTAAAGCAGTAATACCTTGTCTTGCCTAATATGAAATATAAGGTAATAAGCGTATTGCGACAACGTCGAAAAAAGGAATGGAAAATTTTGGTTTTCTGCAGGTTTTGAATGCTGCTGATTCTGAAAAAATGATTCTTGTCCATCTGTATGTCTGTCTGAAACCACTCTACAGCTCGCACTGAAGAGGAACGAATTTCAAATCAATTACATGAGTGCCTATTAGACGTCACAATAGGTTTTCGAGAAATTCGCTCATGGTAAAGGTAACCTGTCATAAAACTTTTGTTTGGTTTTTAAAGGAATAGCTAAAACACACCAACACATCTACGGAATTTAAATGTGGTACACAAGTTTCCACTGAAAATTACCTTTTCGGATGAATAATTACCTGTAGATGTTTTCACAATATTTAACTTTTCAACAATCTTTTATGAGAGCATTATTGCCCATGATATTTAATTCTGAAGTTATTGAATTGTACCTATCAACAATTTTACCGATTAGAACCGCATCTTTCTAAATGCCGGAAATGCAATGAACTCGTCAAGAAAAGACTGAGTAATTAATTTAAATTTATTAATTGAACTCCCGAGACCTTAACTGCCGAGACAGATGTGATCTTCGAAAACTCAATTACCATTCCTCGAAACAGCTTGGCATTTTCACTCCTGAGAGCTAGAGTGGTCCATTGTACGTGGCTGTACGTAGAAAACAGGCTCGTCTGCAATGTTAATACAATCAAAGAAATGCTATTTACCATCTATATAGTGATAAATCATGGATGAAAACGCACTTCAAAGTCCTCACTTTTTTAAATCTTTGTAAAATTGCAAACAACTTGTCAATCATATTGAAAATCCAATCATATTGAACTAAGTAATAGTATAACAATACAAACTTGCAAATGTTATCAAACAAATCAGATTTACACAAATATTTGAAACGCAACTAAGTTAAATTTCAAAAATATTGAGTTGATAAGTTTTTCGTAAGACGAAGTTTTTGCAGTATATTACTGTAACAATCCCTGTGAACAACTTAAGTATGCGGAAATAAACAATGTCAAGGGATATTTTTATGGATATTTCAATATTTTTAAGCTTTAGTATAGCATATTTATTCGCAACATTTAAGAGCAGATGCAGAACTGCATTTTGTAGTAACGCATGTAAGCTGTGCCTTTAACACAAATTTTGTGAAAACCACGCATCATTATTTAGTTTTCAACACAATTTTTTTACTGTAATAACTGGGAAAAACACAATTTTTGGAACTGGCACTCTGCTTAAGTTTTATCTGAGTGTAGTTCTTTGATTTTCATCAACCCACTTGTACAAGTTCGGTGTAGTACGTTACACCAGTACCCCACGGTAGTGCATGCATATCACCTTTCCTAATTGATACGTGTATGTTCTAAGTGGCGTGCTTAAATACTTATAAAGCGCGCCACTTTAAAGTTCCGTTGAATGGTCGCTCATTATGACGAGAGAAGGTAATTTTCGAACGCCAGACGACAGCGGGTCGTTAGTCTTTGAAGTCTGGTGTTTTTCTGCACTAATTAGGGGACGTTAACCATTTTCCTGCAATTAACAGCGATGAAGGGAGTGTTCCAGACCAGAAATAATTTGCGAGCACCATTTTTAATGATGACGAACAGCTTAGATGAGGTTGTCTTCCTAAACGGCGGCCAAGTCTGATGCAGATCCGCTTAAATTGTGCAACTTAATTACCGTGATATCCCTTTAAAATGTTCCATGAAAGACAATCTGTATAGGAAATGTTGTGTGCGTATGTTAACTTAATAAGAAGCACAATGAATAAAGAATAGATACTAAACAAAGGTAATTTTTTGAATGGATTGATAATATTTATTTTAAATATAGCAGATTCTTTTATTTATTTGATTAATTACTTCTCTGCAATGAAACAGAATTTTAGTGATCGATAGAATTTTTTTTATCTAGTGCCAATTTAATTGCTATAAATTTACTTAGTTACTTTTTACTTAATGTCAATTAAACTATTATAAATATACTTACTTATTTAAAATCAGGTACTAAGCAGCTTTAATATTGCTTGAAGGAAATTACTTCAATTGATATGTTTCAGTTCTCAAACGTAATATAAATTAAGAAAGAAAATTAAATCTTTATTGGGACTCGACTGGTGAATAATTGTCACGTGGGAAACGGAACACAAATCGAAGCAATAACATAAATAAAAGCTGGTAGGAAGTACATTACGTGAAACACACCTTTTCTGGCTTACCTAGTTACCTAGATATGTGTATAAGATAATCTTTGAAACAATTTTTCAGAAATCTACATTAAAAAAAATTGATATTCGTTAGGCTGATTCGTTAGGCCGATGGTTCCAAACCAATGCCAACCACCACTAGTATGTTTTGTAAGGTTTTTAACGTTTTTTAAAAGCCACTTAAAGCTCCCACTCGAATATTTGGCTTGGGAATATTTGGAACTATTTCTCTTCTCGAAAGCATATTTTTCTTCTATTCTCGAAAAAGCTTGGGTTCGAATAATTCCATCCTTGTTCAAATCAATTTAAGAGTCATTTTTTTAAGGCCATATGAATAGGGGCGTGATAGTTGATGTCTTCGATTTTGAACCACCAAACTGATTATGCTGACATGAACCTAGTATCAAGTAGTATCCATATTAAAAAAAAATAATGGAACACTCATGGATTAAGAAGTAGAAGGATGATATAATGCACACCATTGGTCCATTACCTCGAAGTTTTACCTCCTCTCAATGTTAAACAAGTCGGATTAAAGAAAAACTGAAATTCACTTTTTCTTATCATAGTACTGCTAACATATCCTGAAAGTTTCAAGAAAATAGAAGATATCAACTATCACAAGTTTCCCCCCTTAAAAAATGACTCTTAATTGTGTTGTAAAGGTAATATTCAAATTAATCCACTCAATTATCCAATTTTTAAATTGCAATTTGGTGTCATGTACCAAAGGTAATGATCGATTTGGAAAACCATAAAAACTTGAAGTTTCTAGTTATTGGAAAATCTTATTATGTTTGAAAGTTGTTTTTAAGACATGTACGGTGTTGATGAAGTTGATAACTGTTTCCTACTAGATTTCTTGAAGAAATGCGGCTCAAAAAGTATTTAATTTAAGGTATTACTGTAGTTGGGTATGTCAGAACCTACTTCATGGCAATGCTTCATGCAATTTGCAATTTAAGGTTACTATTTTACTTGTATTAATAAGGAGTTGTAAATTTTTTTTATAATTTGAAACAAGTACCAACTGCTACTTAATCCTTAAAAGCTACTTCAGCTTATTTATAGCTTGGAAGAAAGAAAGATTTTGTCATTGGGAGGCTAAAATATTTCACAGGCAATGGTATGATTGATATTTATGACGGAGGTTCTTAAAAAACGGAAATGTTAATAAAGAAAATGGCCGCCAGTGGATTTGTTATCGTTCAGTCATAAAGCATATTTTTCTTCTTTTTAACTAAAATATTCTTCGAAAGTTCTTCTTGGTTCAATATTCTTATGCGTTTTTCTAGTTTTATTATGAAACTCCCAAACTAGGTCATCATACTATAAAACTAAAAAAAAAGAGGCTTAGCTGTATAGTTTCTTTGTTCTATAGTTTCAAAATAATAGGATTTTATTTAGCTTATATAGACGCCTAAAGGAAAACTTTTTAAATCTATAAAATTTCTTACGCTTGAAATAAAGAAGCTTATAAGATAATGTACCGTTTATTTTTTTGTTTCCAAGTAGTAAAAAATATTTTATAAGTTATAAAAGAGACAAAACCCTGCAAAAAACCTTCAAGGCCAGCCTAAACAAATTAAAATTTCAATTTAACAACATTTTAATTAAGTTTATTTCTAATTTTTCATTGATGAAAATGTGCATTTTAAAACAATAAACTAAACATTTTGTTAATTACATCATTTTGGCTTTAAAATATTCATAAATTTGTTTTCCAAAAATATTGTAATTTAAAAAATGTAAAAAAAGAAATATACATTTAAGCGAGCGACAAAAACAATATTTTCACAATAAACGTTTTAATATTTTGTATAAGTGTTCGTTTGTAAGCATACATCATCATCATATCTTGTTATTTTCATTAAAAAAGTTTAACGATGGATAATAAATGGAATAAAATGTTAGTTTTTAAATATATTTAATCATACAAATACAAAAATTGTCGACCAACAACAGGCCAGAGGCCCAGCAAGTTTGGTCCAAAATACATCTAATTCCTTACCAGTTCCCAGTAACTATCGAGATTTTTCTTAAAATCTTCAACTCTCTTCGAATACACAACATATTCTAACAAAGCATTCCACTCATTGATGACTCGATTGTAAAGATAATGTTTCTTTACCTCCTTTCTAAAGTACCTAAAAAAAACCTAAGCCCTCCATGTCACCCTGTTTTATGAACTTGAAAATATGAATGAAATCACCCCTTGTTCTCCTATTTTCCAGGGAATACATGTTTAAAGATCTTAATCTATTATCATAATCGATACCTCATAGACCCTTAATGAGCTAGCAATGAATGTTGAATTTAATATTTTATAAAGATTATTAAATATGGGTAGAAAGTAGCTTAATTTAGAATTTAAAAATTAAATTGAAGTTTAACTATGAATATACGTACGTTTCAACGTTACAACTTGCCCTAAAGTAAATAGTTACGGATCTACTATTTATGATTAAAATTTAATTTCAAGTTCTATTTTAAGACTAACTTCTTTTGAATCAAAATATTACATTTAATTTGTTCAGATGATCCCCGTTTCATAGCAATTATTATTAATTCCTTTCAAACGTATGCACTTGCAATGTATGTTGGTTCAGTAGCATAATTGGAACTGGGTAGTATTCATAACAGTCTAAGGGAATTCTAACACTAATAACACGCAACCAAAATGTGTGGGCGTTAGCTTTGAACGCATAACTAAGTAATTGAGCTTAAGGCATTTTATGAGGTAAAGACGCTAAAAAAGAGTGGGTGTTTCTTGCAATTTCTATCAAAACTTATTAGTTTATGTTAATAAAACATAAAAAAATCCTTACTTTTTACTTGAAAATGTAAAATTTAATCTGAAAGAGAAAAACTTCAACAAATCCAATTATGATTTTACGGGTGGAAGGAGGATCATTTTTGTAGGAATATAAATTTTAATACTTCGAAGAAAAAGTTGATAAATGAAGGTTATGTTTCCGAATAACATTTAACGAGTCTATTTAATAAATGCTGTTATATGCATTTACCTTTTATCAGACTTAACTCCATATTTATCAACTCAACGTACAAACTTTTTTAAAACGTATAAGGTTTATTTAAATTTATTTTAGTAATAAAAATTCAGAAATAGTTTTTTCAATTATTTGTTTACATTTGCTTTCTAGTAATATATTTTCTTCACTTAAAGTGAAAATAAATGAATGGACGAATTTATTTTAACTATTCTTGCTTCTTCATTATAATACATAATTTATTCAAATCAAATATACTATCATTGACAATAGCAATATTAGATTAAGTGAAAACATTTTACAACAAGATAAAACACTAATCCCACATCTTCAAATACGCACCAAAAATTTAAGTTCAGGGAAACAACCTTAAACGTAGGATCTATATATTCATCATTTTCTTGCCAGAAATATTTTTACTAATGAACGCCCGAAAATTCTCTTCTTGAACGAACAAAGGCAGTGGTGGATTAAAAAAAAGCAAATTAAATATGTATGAGACATTTTCTTTCATCGGCTTACGATACTTTTATCCAATAAAATTTAATTTATTACAGATTAAGGGAGACCCGTTTACTATTACAGGGATGGACACCGGTAGTAATATGTACGGGCGTCACTTCTTAAGAATCATAGACCAATCTGTTTCAATGGTTTGAATTTTGAGCATATCACGTATAAATCTGTTTCTGAAGGAAATGAGACAATTGAAAAAAATGTAAATTTTACGGAAACTGTAAACAAGAAGAGTACATGCTGTAGTGAAGTGACTTTCATAAAAATTAATACATTTCATAAAACTGACTTTCATTATTTAACTTAAGTGATTTAACGAATGCATCGAAGATTTTTGGTTTTCATGTTGATAGAAAAGTCAAAACTTGTTGAACAATAGAGACTGCATCATATTTCTTAGCTATGCCGGAGGACTTCCATGTTTTTTTTTGTATGTTTTGTGTAGTTTTAGTAAAACGGAATGTGTCGTCCTAAAGTGAGAGCAGTTTATTCGACACAAAACAGCGCAACGCACTCGGTAGTTTGTACTCTCAGAAAACACACTTTCATTTTTGACGATTCATGAATCCTCAAGCCTCATTTCGTTAAAATTTTGAGGATTGTTTCGTTAAACTATCACGCGGCTTTTGAGTAAACGCGAATCCTTACTTTTACGATCGTGATTTGACGATTCTGTATCTTGATTTTGAGGAAACTGAATCTCATTGTTGTACTCACATGCTCAAAAATGACGAAATATTTCTTTAGATTAGACGACATTCAAATCCTCATAAAAATGACGATTCAAATTTTCTCACTTTGAGGAAACGAAAACTCGGAGCATTCGCCAGTAAACGAATCGTCAAAATTAAGGAAAATTCCGTCGTTTTTGAGCATTCACTTTTAAGAGTATGTTACTGCAAGAAAACATGAAACAAAAATTTATGTTTATTCATGGGTTGGATGACCCAAGTACTTCAGGCTTATTCAAAAACTTCCAAGGGCCTCCTAAATCTGGTTTATGCTGATAACAATGTTATTTGAACCCCAGGCTCTCAGCAATATAATTCTTCGTTAAGTTGTTTTAGGTCAAAAATAACAATTCATGATAATCTTAATGACTCCTCTCCCTACAAACATTTTAAATTAAGTAAAGCAACGTCTGACATGCTTAAAAATTAACAATACAAAACTGAACTTCGTGATAAAAGCGAATCGCTTTAGCAAACTATCATTCCCTTTTTCCAATGACACTCTTTAGAAATGATCATTCCAATGCGTAATCATCACACCAAAAAGTAACAGAACATTCATCATTCTCCTGACAGAAAGATCTTTGATGAGAATCGTTCTAAAACACTCCTTGAGAACGAATGATGTATCGTTGTGGACTCAGTACGGCAAGATAAATTTCGACTTGGTATCTTCTGCTTGGCTACATTGTAAAAAAGTGAAGCAACTTCTATCTGCCATGCCTAAAGTGATTTTGAGTTTAGTGAAGCGTTCTTAGAACGAGTGAAAAGTTAAGTAGGTTATGTCTATTTGATTTTTAGCAAGAACTGCTAAGGGTTCAGTGATATAAGTTGATTTGGGTGTAAAAAAAGTTAATAAACTAGGTATATAAAATAAATAATTTCCGGATGTCTGTAAATTTTATAATGTGGGTTTATAATAACACATACAATCATTAAGATTGGATAAAGTGGCAAAATTTTACTTTTATTAGGATTTTTCGAAACATACGTAAATGTAATTTACTAAAATTTGTTTCTTCTAAAATAATATATATTTTAAGTTCAAAAAATTAAATCTTGGTACACTTTAACATCCACCAGAGAGTTTAGATTTTTTGCAATTGGTAGCGGTTCAAATTGGTAGCGTGAGGTCGTCTAGATGGTGCCACAAAAAGGCACTAATTTCTGAGGAATATGCCGAGTCTGCAAACGCTTGACCGCCTATGTTGCAGTCTCATTAGAAAAAAAAAAAGTTTAAAAAAAATTAGTTAAACAAATTGCAAGTTGTAAATAGATGATTAATTTCTATAGTAAACTTCGCAAAAGTTATTGAATGCATAAAATTGTTTATATCTACTTCAATAGCATGTTAAGTTCATCAATACTTTTATATTTTGTTTCATAGTACTATTAGTATATTGTACTTAGTATATTGTACTTAGTATATTGTACTTCAATATACTAATAGTGTATTGAAATTTATATTATTAATAGATAATTTATTTTATTATTACTTCAAACAACTTATTTTCAATAGTTAGACGACTTTATCTTAAATTTTAAAGCTCAAATAATGTAAATAAATTTTCAATTTCTTTAAAAAAAAACACTATTAAACTCACTGACACTAGGAATTGAAAAATATAGAATTTTATTCCAGTTCCGGATTTAACCCAAGATAGGTCTTCACTCTGCTATCTACAGAAATAACAAAGGGCAGACTATTGGTGTGACCCCCCTCAGAGTCATTCATCTTCGGCTGGGTGACAGTTGCTGAGAGCGACAAGGTCTTCTACCATAGGCTTCATAGGTGATAAAGTGACGTATATGAGGAAATATGTTTTATATGGAAGTTGAATATACTGTTTTGATTCAAACTTAATTAGAAAAACATTTTTTGAATAATCAATTTTTTCAATATTAGTCATGAAGTTGTTATTAATAATAGTAGTTAGTGTGAAGTAATTTCGTTTCCGATATAAATATATATTGTCAAGCAAATTACTTAAATTCCTATTGTTCAATCGTGATTTGGTCCAAGTGTTCTTGGTCAAGTAAATTATGGATAATAAGGACCTTGAAATTAGTTGCGGTAGTATGATAATAAAAACTAAACTCCCCGACGCAACAGCTCGTTATTGGGCCAAGGCCTGCCGTGCCCATTCCAGCTTACTTGACCAAGGGCTCTGGTGTGCTAGGAATATGCCCCAGTAAGGTGGTCAGCCTCAAGTGGCAACCCCATGGTTTAGTTCCCAAGCTTTCTTGGTACTCATTTTATCGACCCACTTAAGAGATGAAAGGCTGAGAGTATGATAATGAGTTTTATTTTATTTTAATCCATTGCAAGTTGGTTATATAAGTGATCTTTATAAGGATATATCATTCGATTCAGAATTTTTAGACAAATGATCAAGAACAACACAAAGTTCAGATTTACACTTCCTTAATACGAGAATACATCTGTAAGAGAGACTTGTAAATATTTTCTGTGATTGAAAATAATTGTGAGATGCCAAAAATGAATTAACACAGAGAATTGTTTTGGAAAATGCGACTTGTTTTATAAACGTGTATTAGAGTTTTGAGGTGTGAAACAGCCTATTAATTTTTAATGTGCAACGAGTAAAAGTTAAGAGAATGTAATATATTGATAAAACGTTAAATATATATGAATCAATGTCGCTTAACATATTTATCCCTCGGGATTTAATTTTAGGTTTATTTAAAATATTGCTTTAAGGCGTTCGTACAAACGAACACTATATTCTTTTTAAGACATTAAAAAATATTACTCTGCTAGGATACCTATAGGGAATATAGTGATAACTTGTTATTTCTGAAATATTAGCTGCATTTAAAAATGTGAAATTCCAAAAATTGTTTAAACACGCAGATTACATTACTTTCAATGCAAAACCCCCCACTTAACTTTTAGATGTAAATTAGACTTTTTCAAATAAATAAACTCGATAACCTAATGAGCCCATCATTCAACTTCATAACGAATTTTTTTTAAATAGCTATTTGAGTAATAATAGTATATTTAAAAAGTATTTGTAAGATATAGTATAGTACATTTAAAAGATATAGTACATTTAAAAAGTATTTGTAAGTTAGACATGCACCTCAATTCACTTTATCCCATTGCAGTGCCCATTTTCACAATAGTGTGAAGCGTTTTTAGAGATGAGTGCTAAAATGATGGATCTATCCGGGCGAGGATTTTCTTTTAATCTCATATAGGTAGGATTGGTCGGGGGAAAATGCGCAGAGGAATTTCTATTTATCTTAGAGGGTCAGGGATGGAATTTTCAATCAAGTTCTCGGAGCATTCCTAGTCGAGAGTATAACGTTTAATGTTAGGGAGAAATAAATATGAAGGTTGGATTGGATTTGTGAGAACAAAAGAACCTAATTCTATTTCTGGCATAGTCTATTCAAGTTCTGAAGCAATGGTAATGTTTCAGGTGACGTAAGACACTTGTTTTTTTATTCTTCTTTGTGCTGCAGTTTCATTGTTTGCTACGGTTTCACTCTCAAAATGACCGATATACACTCTCAGAAATAACACTTTCATTTTTGACGATTCATGAATCCTAAAACCTCATTTCGTTAATTTTGAGGATTGTTTCGTCAAGCTATCACGTTACTTTTGAGTAAACGGGAATCCTCACTTTTGCGATGGTGATTTGACGATTCTGTATCTTGATTTTGAGGAAAATGAATCTCATTGTTGTACTCACATGCTCAAAAATGACGAAATATTTCTTTAAATTAGAATACATTCAAATCTTCATAAAAATGACAATTCAAATTTCCTTACTTTGAGGAAACGAAAACTCGGAGCATTTGCCAGTAATGGAATCGTCAAAATTAAGGGAAATTTCGTTGTTTTTGAGCATTCATTTTTAGAGTGTGGATGATATGAAATTTTCTTTCAAATCAAGCGTTTTTCAACAAATGTTTTTAAATAACCAACAGTAAAGCAAGGGATTGAAAAAATTTATTACGTTAAATATTCTTAAAAATCTCATTTTCGGATACGAAAACAATAGTAATTTAAGGCAACAAATGAAAACAAGACCAGTGGAGCTGTTGCCATATACGACGTAAAACAACCTCATTAAAGTTCAAAATATATAAACAAGTGAAGAAATTTTTTAAAGAAGTTTTTCTTAACAAACTAAATGGCTTAAAAAACAAGTGGACTTGTGTCGTTTTAGTATGAGACATTTCAATTTAACTATTACAGAATATCTTTAATTTGTGGGCCACGATATGAAGAAACCAAAAAAATCTTACATGATACTAAATAACAATCAAAACAAGTTTACTATATGTTAAATTTAACATCTATTAAACTATTCTACACAAACAAATAAGCTTTTGATGTTACAGCCTTGAAAAATATCTCATTAAAATAATAATTTAATTAAAATGATGTCTTTATTATAATGCACCTTTATTATGTTAGTACTCAATCATTATTGGTATAAAGTTTGCAGAGTAAGCAGCACAATATATCAAAGACTACCTAATTTAAATTTGATTTGATACAATATAATTAGTTTTTCCCATACATCGTTTTATGTTTACAACCGCACATATGAAATTGCTATAAAACCTTAATGGTGCAATTCAAAAGCAGTTTCAAAATGATGTGTCTGAAGAAAACAACGTAGTTTGGAATGCATTTTTAATACTTTTTGATATAATTGCCAATTTCACAACCAATATTCGTTTCACCACATTCTTTAGAATCAAGATTTTATGATCCCATTCGTGATGAAATATGCGCAGGAAACGTAAATTTACAGTGCTTAAAGCAAGACCTAATTTGAATGTTTTGGTTTTACGACATTTCATATATTTTTTCCCCGTACTACATTGTGATTCTCTACGGAATTTCACGCAATGTTTATCGAAGTCGTTAAGAACAAGGTATTTATGGTGTCGTAAACTTACAGATTTATGAGTTTTGTAGGTTTAGCCATGTTTCAAATTTTGGATGTTGCAACAAAGTGCATTGTTTAGTTAAAATATATTTATAACTTAAAAAGGTATCTATTTTTTGAAAGTCTCGAAGAACAGGTGGTATTTTAACAAATAATAAGATAAGAAAAAAAAAGCAAAAAATAATTTTTAAAAAGAAGTTTTCTTTACAACTGAGAATCTTAAAGTAATGTACATATTTTCTTCTAATATTTGTTTTAAAAAAAATGTGGATAGTTTTGCTTGGATATAAATCTATAATAATTTGTATTTTATGTTTATCACTTGATGCTTGAAATTTTTTTGTTTTCTCTCAGGAATAGACAATAACATTAACATTTAATTATTTTAAAATCTTCTATAACACTACATTTAACAGTATATTATAGATTCAATAGCAAAACCGAAACAAATTATAATTCATATGATTAATATTTTGTGCCTGAAACAATTACAAAATCTTTCATCAGATATATATTATTTCTAAGAGCCATTTAGTTCATCTTAAATCAAAAATATACTCATCCCTGTTTGCATTTTAAGGGAAATCTCCTAAATGTGATGTATGGCACCCATATAATATGCTAATAGGGCAGCTACCACCAAGTTGTCTCAACGTATCATGATTAGTAGCCCTATTAGGATGTGATGGACAGTTTATGCTAAGTTACTCATTAAAGGTTTCAAACGTGAGATTAAGCTGGTTATTATTGGTTTCTTGGTGTGGCTTAAAGAAAAGAAGTCACAGTTCTTATTGACGAAAGCCTTCAGACCCAGTGTAAAAGTAACTTAACTCAGATGTAGTGTAAACAACAACGTTTATTTGTGACCCTGGGTTTATATACATGGTTATGACAGACAGATAACAGTTAACCAGTTAGATTGCGATTTACAGATAAGATTATATCAGTCACGACTTCGTGACGTCTTATATCAATATGACATCCCCTCTTTTGAATATAAAATACATTTGTGACTGGAAAATTAGACTGAAAATTATTATGTTTAAACTTTGAATAAAATGTTTAAAAGTTCTCTAAAATCAGTAATACAGAATTTCTCAAAATCAGCAATACAAAATAATCATAACACTAAAATACAAAATCAGCAATGCAAAATAATCATAACACTAAAATACAAAATGCAACTCTGCTAATACACAATACAACTCTACTAACTCTACTACCTAAAACAAATTTTATTCAGGTTCAGGATATCTATTAGGCATCTTAACCACTCGACCCGATCTGGTAGTAATAGCTTCTGCAGGACAAGAACAAGTCACTGGAATTGTCTCAGTTCCGGAGATACTAGAATCTGAAACATTAGAGTCATTATTAGTGGACATTGATTCATTATTAGTGGACACTGATGTATCTGGTGAAAACGACTGGGAAATTTCCGAGCCAGGAGACGTTTGATCCGGACGGAGAAACCATGAATTACGGCGAAACGTTTGTCCCTCAGAGGTCTTTACGATGTAAGACCTAGCAGTGGGACCAGGTGACATAATCACCGCGGGTTTCCAGTTTCTGTTCCTCACCCGCAAGAGCACTCGCTGACCAATGAAAAGAGGTGGCTGCTGCTTAGTGCCTCTATCGGCGTACTGCTTTTCTAAATTTCTTCTCTCTCGAAGCTTATTGGGAACATTCTTTATTAGTTGGGGCTTCAATAGTTTCTCCTCAATGAATAGAGTACCCTTTGTTCTTCTGCCCATCAGTCTTTGAACCGGCGAACCTAGATTTCCTCTGGGAGTGTTGCGCTGGTTCAGCAGCGCTAGCTGAACATCAGATCTTTCAGCCACACAATTCCTCAGCAGGAGCTTTGCTTCCTGAACATACCTTTCGGCCAGACCGTTTGAACGTTTGTGATGAGGACTAGACGTTTGAATGGAAAAATTCCAATCTTCAGCAAACTTCTTAATCTCTCTAGATATCAGTTGCGTGCCTTCATCACACAATAAGGTCTCGGGGACTCCGTGCACTGCAAACCAACTTTTCAAGCATTTTATTACACTAGCTGTAGTAATATTAGGTAGCACAGAAAAATCAAAATATCCAGAGTAACTGTCCGCAATGACCAGATAGTTGACTCGCTCAATTTGGAATATGTCTGACCCAACGATTTGCCAAGGTCTGTGAGGAATCCTATGGATTAGAATCGGTTCTTCAGGTTTGTCCTTTTGATGGCGCTGGCATGTTTGGCATTTTTCAACGTGATCTGTGATATCCTTATTCATACCGTACCAATATACATTTTCACGAGCTCTACTCAATGATCGTTGAATTCCTAAATGACCAAGATGAATGGTTCTCATGGTCGCGGCTCTAAGAGAAAGGGGAATTAAAACTCTGCTTCCCCTAAAAATCACCCCATCGTAACAGGCAAACTCATCACGAAATGACCAATATTTCTTTAGACTTTCATGCACATCATCGATTTTTGTGGGCCAGCCCGATTTAATAGTTTCAACCAATTTTGATAGTTCTTCGTCATTTCTAATAGCCTCTCTAAGTTCAACAGACTTTTCATGAGTCATTGGTACCACAAGATGAACTTCAATGTTCATTTCAGGAGTTTCAGTTTCGTACGACTCACAGTCTCGGCTCAAGGTGTCAGAGATGAACATTTCTGTTCCTTTCTTATATACAATTTCTGGCCTATAAGACATAATGTCAAACATCAGTCGCTGCAATCTGGGTGGTGCACAATGAAGTGGTTTCCGTGCAATAGACGACAGCGGCTTATGATCAGATTCTACTGTCAAATGTTTGCATCCCCAGACATATTGGTGAAATTTGAGACAACCAAACTTTATTGCATAAGCTTCTTTTTCTATTTGAGAGTAATTTTGTTGTGTTTTATCTAAAGACTTTGAAGCAAACGCAATGGGTCTGCCATCTTGCAGTAATACAGCGCCAACAGAGTGCTTACTGGCATCCACTGACAACACCACAGGAGCATTTACATCGTAATACCTCAAAGTCGGTAAATTCATCAGCTGAGATTTAAAAGTTTCAAAAACATCTCGATGCTCTTTTTCCCAACTCCATGCAACATCTTTTTTACACAACCTTCTCAAACTGTCACTGGTCTCAGATAAATTAGGTAAAAACTTGGCGAGATATGTAATCATACCGAGGAATCTTTGTAGACTTTTTACATCTGATGGTTCTTTTAGGTCCCTAATGGCTTGAATTTTCTCTGGATCTGCTTTTAACCCTTCAGACGTGACCAAATGTCCCAAGAACTTCACATTATTCACTGAAAAAACGCATTTTTCATTATTCAAAGTCAAATTAGCATCTTTAAAAATACCAAGAACTTTAGCTGTCAACTTTTCTACTGCCACTTTAGTTGGTGCATGAATAAGAATGTCATCCATAGCCACCTCAACACCCTTCAGACCAACCAGAAGATTCTCAATGACCTGTTGAAAAACCTCGGGTGCTGACGCTAACCCCATAGGCATCCGTAAGTAGGAATACCTGCCCCAAGGAGTAGCCATAGTCAGATAAGAACTCGACCTTTTAGTCACAGGTAATTGCCAAAATCCCTTTTTACAGTCAATCAACGAAAACCACTTAGAATGACAAATTCGAGAAGCAATTTCTTCTAAGGTGTTCAATGGGTGATGACGTCTCTTTAAATTTTTATTTATGCTAGAAGGATCGATACACACTCTAAGTTTACCTTTCTGTCTTACCACTACCATAGGTGATACAGCAGGGGTGGGTTCTCTCACTGGAACTATAATACCCAGTTGCTGCATTCTATCTAGTTCAACTTTGACATCATCACGAATAGCATGAGGGATTCTTCTAGCAGGGAAAATCTCCAACGAAGCATTGTCAACTAAATCAATGTCATAAATAAAGTTCTTAATACAACCAAACTCTTCTTCTTGCTTTATTAATTTTTCTGAAAGGCTTATACTTTCTATTCTTTTAATTAATTTTAACTTAACACAAGTGTCTTTGCTAATGATGGTTTGGAAATCACTATCCACAACCAAAAACTTTAAGCAATAAGTGTCAGTTTTAACTTTTACATGTCCTTGACATTCACCAGCTACTTTTACTGAACTGTTATTATACGTAACAATGTTTCTAACGGAAGATGGTATTACCTTCAACCCGGCCTGTCTCGCATTCTTCCGGGCTAATACGTTGCATTGTGCCCCAGTGTCTAATTTGGCCTTGACCACAAACCCGTTCTCAAAGTGCAAATCTTCGTACCATGACAACTCGGCAGACTCATTGGCTGATAAGGCACTAACTGTAAAATTTTCGGATTTTTCCGTTTCTGTGGCTTCAGTATACAACGTAGACACTTGTTTAGCTTTACAAAACCGTACAAAATGACCAGTCTTCTTGCAACCGTGACATATTTTGTCAAATGCCGGACATTTTTTCCATGCATGCCTTGTGCCACACCTTCCACAAGACCTGTTTGGTATCTTGTCAGTGGGTTCATTCACAGCAGCAGAAGATCGCCTTGGTCGAACCAAATCAACTTGAACTGGATCTGCTTTCAAAGACGACAAGTGTGATCTAGATTGCTCGGCAGCTCTGCAAAACTTTACAGCGGCATCCAAGGTTAGGTCGTCAACCGATAACAAATGACTTCTGTCACTATCACTGTAAACACCAATTACAATTCGGTCTTTGATAAGGCTGTCTTTTAGAGTGCCGAATTCGCAAGACTGACTTTTTGTTAGCAAATCAGTATAGAATTCTTCGAACGCTTGCGAAGCACCTTGTACAACCTGGTTAAATATAAACCGTTCGTATGTCACATTGGCCTTTGGAATGAAATATTTTCTGAACTGCTCTTTCAACGATTTCAAATTTGCCTTCGTTTCTTTAGGAAAAGTGTTATATATCGATAACACCTCTTGGCCAATCGCTGACATAAACATAGCTACCTGAACATTGTCGTCCTTTTTTGAGAGTTCTACCACTAGTTCGTAAAATTCAAATTGTTGTAACCAATCCTCCCACACTTTCTTGGGTGCGTTGCCGGTTTGAAGGCTTAATGGAGGAGGCAATCTCGCGCTAAGTGCGGCCATAATTCAAGTACAGGGATTACAATTATGAAACGAGCCACAATTAAATATAAGTTCACACCTACAACTTTTCTAAAAACATTTTAAAATCGCTATGGTTTCGGCACCATGTAAAAGTAACTTAACTCAGATGTAGTGTAAACAACAACGTTTATTTGTGACCCTGGGTTTATATACATGGTTATGACAGACAGATAACAGTTAACCAGTTAGATTGCGATTTACAGATAAGATTATATCAGTCACGACTTCGTGACGTCTTATATCAATATGACACCCAGATAGTTTTGTTTCGGTTTCAATGTGTAGATTTAACAAATATTTATTTTTGTTATGACTGTTTTCCATTAATTGCCACGTCTATTTATTTTTGTTATGACTGTTTTCCATTAATTGCCACATATATTTATTTTTGTTATGACTGTTTTCCGTTAATTGCTCCATATATTTATTTTTGTTATGACTGTTTTCCATTAATTGCAACTTTTTTATGACTGTTTTCTATTAATTGCCACTTATAATTATTTTTTTATGACTGTCTTCCACTAATTGCCACATATAATTAATTTTGTTATGACTGTTTTCCACTAATTGCCCCATATAATTATTTTTTTATATCTGTTTCCATTAATTGCAACTTTGTTATGACTGTTTTCCATTAATTGCCACATATTTTATGTATCAGTTAGTTAACAGACAATCTGCCTTAGATATGCAGAGTTAAATCTAAAAGCACTTTTAAGTACGTTGAAAGTGCTCAGAATGAAATCGGTGTTTAGTATAATTTAATCGGGCTTTTCAATACTAATATATTTATAAATTAATCCTAATATTCAATTTAAATTATGTTTTTAAGAAAAGTTATGTTTTTCAAAAATAAAATCATAAATTTTGTTTCATGAGCGTAAGTTTTAAAAACCTTGCTAATTAAGTGGAACCTTTTGAAAAAGGAAAGGTTTCTTTAAGAAATATTATAAGTTAAAAGAAACGTCAGCATTCCACAACTGTTATTTGTAAGAAACAAGTTGATCGGAACATTATTGGTTTCAAAAGGGGAGGACAATGCCCCTCCTTCTCATTATACGTTGAATGAGAGAGATTGGAATTGTTTAACTTGTCAGAAGACCCAGCTGGTAATAAGTTTTGTTTATAAGACATAAGTTTGGAGTTTGACAAAACTGCCTGAAACTGTTGTCTCTTCATATGATAAATTAGACGTTCAAAAAGCCCAATTCAATAAAAAAAAGCATTTTTTAAATAAATTTTGTAATCATTTAAAGTAATTTACACAGAAGAAAAAAAATACTTTATAAAGTGATTAAGTGAAAATAAATTATCAACATTTCGTCATATATCGTATTAATATTTTGAAGAAAAAAATGTTTGCTGTTAAGTCTTAGTTTCTCAAAATTTAAATCCGACAGTTATAAATGTTACTTGAACAATTTACCCTTTAATCGCTACATTTGCAATACAAGAAAACTTAAAATAAAACTTTGAAGTGATTGAAACCAAATGTGATTTACAATAACAAGATTTACAGTAACTGTTGATTTCATGGTAAAATTTTTAAGTGTGACTTGCTTACTGATAGTTTAAGATGAACGATGAAATAAAAAGTATTTAATTCAGTTTTCGTTAAACAGACACCAACCATAAACCCTTCCAGATAAATATTACTGCAGAATTAAACGTTTGTACTAAATTTCTATAAACGTGTTAAACTGTTCAATTGTACACACAATTAACATAGCAAAAACATGTTGACAGGTTTGAGATAGCAATTTTTCACTCTCCAAAAGTAATTTCACTGTTTCATTATTGTACTGTAGAACACAACTTTTATCTATACCCTTTATTTTTCTTTTACTACTTCCTATATTGTATGGCAGCTTTATAAATTTCCTCTTGGACTTTTGAAAAAACAATTTTATTATGTTTACAGGCGAGAAAGAATGAATCTGATAACACTTAAAAGAGCAAGACTTACAAACGCCTGAATCGAATGCATAGAAAATAAATAAATGTCAAAACAATTCACAATCGGAAAGCACGGAAGGAAAAAAAAATCATGAATACATTTTCACCGTTTTATCTCATTCTTTGTCATCCCGTAGATATCAGAACTATTTTTTGCTTTTTAAATGTTGGGATGACAAAATTGCAATTATCACTCTATTTTTTAAGAAGTAAATGGTGTTTGAAAGTAAAGATTATGGGCATTTTTCAGGACTTGATGACAACAGGAACTCTTAATGAAAATAAATTATCTCTCTTGCCTCAAGTGTTGAATTAGTGTCAAGTAGTATAATAGCAACGTTAGGAGTACCGGTAAAGGATCAAAGGACTGTAGAAATTGAAACTGGAAAGAAATAGCCATCTGAGACAAGTAAATTGTTAATAATCAACTTATAAATGCTTTTTTTAAGTTTATGTTAGCTCTAATTTCTATCCAAATGCTTCAACAGAAATGTGTTTCCTTAATTTTTAGGTTAAATGCTTCCGCCACAACGCGAAGTAATATTTTAAGATGGTACAATTATAATAAAATAATTTGGCAAAAATCATATATTTAAAATTAATATATATGTGGTTTTTTGTTAGATTCAAATACAAAAATTAAACTGTCAACCTGATGCCAGCTTTGATGTTGAAGTTTATGTAAAAGCAATTAAATGTTATCAAATAAAGGCTTTTGTGTGTATGATTCGTTAATAAGTGATTGACAGTAATAAAAAATTGTGCTGATGGGCTTAAGATAACTATGGGTTTATATATTGATGCATCTCACATCATCTCACCTTCCTTCACAACGTTTAAGAGATCCCTATAAAAATTCTTGACAATTCCTTAAGAAACTTATGAAAGATTTATCATGCAAAATGATAATATTGTCCGTATGTCTGTCCCCCGCCCAGCCATCACCTTCTTTAATGGGCTGGGCGGCTACGAATTAGTTTCTATTTATGATTAAACGGACTTTACAAGTCTGTCAAAGCAAATGCGATGATTTTCTTTTTTCCAGAGTTTCTCTATTGAAATCTTCTTTTTTACAAAAGGAAAAGACGAAAAAAGTTCTAAGCGTAAAAAAAGTCCTACTAGAAGACAGATTTTAAATCACTTTCGTGGGAATTTTTTTCTATTTTTGTGCATTTTACCCACAGTTATTCTTTTCTGTTTAACGCATTATTCAAGGGAAAGTGAACTATATCTGGAAATTAACTTGTGAGTGAAAAATAGTTCAATTTGCACTATTCTGCAATCTATATCGTTGTTGCACAATATTTTAAGCTATTTCGATCAGCGTTCAGTTACAGTAGGCATGCCCATCAATTCTCTATAAAAGAAATGTACAAAAATGGAAAATTTTAATGGACCTACCTAAAAAATAGTTCGCTTGTTGATCCTCCACTTTTCTGCGGAAGTTGAGAAATGTTTCATTGTTTTCGATGTCTCCATTATTCCATTTCACTCCGACATAAGCGGAAATTGAGTCGAAGAGAGGCTTTTTAAAATGCCAGAAGATGAACCTCATATACAGAAGGAAAACATGTTTTTGCTTGAATGGTTTTGCAGTTCCTGTGTTCGACAATATTAAAAGTTATATTAAAACCGATGTTGTCTTGTTTTTTTAGTGATTGTAGACATGTTGTAGTATTAATAACTGTGTTATTTTCTGCTGCTGATGCTTTTTTTTTACATAAATGGGGAAGAAAAAAAATCTTATGAATTTAAAAAAAAACAAGTGCAACATTATCTTTTGTCATTTACTTAAATATATATAAACAGAATTTGGTAGTTTTTAAACTATAATCTAATAGTTTGGTTAAAAAAATGTGTCCCTCATTTAAGTTGGCTATTAATATTCTTAGACTTAACTTTGTTTTAAAAATAACTTTATTGAATCTAAAACAAACATTCAAAGGAAATTACTTGACTAATCAATGGACTGAAATCAAATTATGCTTGCGTTTCCAAGCTTTTAAAAATGTACGATGCATGAATGAGTGGAATAAAGTAAATTCAACTGAAATTCCCAGCTATAAAAAAACACTGAAAAATTAATTTTATGTATATTTCTTAACCAAAAATTTGTGTGAATTTGCTTTTGATATTTTAGTATAAAGGAGATGTGTGTACCAAAAGAAGGATTTAACATAATTCCTATAAATCTACTGCAGAGCTGATTTAAAGCTTGTACTTTTTAAGGCTGGTAACGTTAGAGAACTAGTGGAACTATTTTGTTTACTTAAAAGAATAAATATGGCTAACAAAAGACTTCGTTATAGAAACCCTAGAATACACTCATTGTACCTAGATCCGACAACTGTTGTACCTAGAGACATTATCTAAAATTTAAATTAAATCCTGCAATTAGTAAAAGTCAAAGTTGCAAAAGTTGTTTTTGACAATCAAGATTAATAGATATATTCATAGCAACAAAATATTGGCGCGAATTGCAAGATTTTTTAAAAATTAATTGTTCAGATTCCCCGTTTGAGAAACTAAGGTCCTAATAACCACATATTTGTACATTGTAATCAAAATTGTAATTACTACATTGTAAATCAACAAAATGTGTTACATTTAAGCAATTTAAATACAAATTTATTTATCATTTTTTAGATAACCATATTTTTGAGCCAATTATTTTTAATAAACATTGTTAGTAATGCTATTATGTAGTATTTCATTAACATCTATGAAAAAACTGCAACATCAAAATATTTTTAAAAAGTCTGAAAAACATTTAAATCATCCATAGGCATGTAAGCATCAACTTTGTTGCCTAATTTTGGAATCATCAGCTAGCGATTGTCTTTTTCTCACTTAGTTAAGCTCGTACTTATTTATCGCTAGATGGAATAATCGTTTCTTTTGAAGAATCAAATAATGTTTGTTTTAGTTAACTGAACATATGAAAAACATGCTAAAATAAAATTCCCTCTAAAATGTTAAGAAATAAATTAACCCTATCAATTCGTTACGCTGCATTCTAGATGTTTAAGAATTGATTGCTTTTTTAAAAATAAAGTTTTGAAAAGGTGATTATTATAACTTATTCAAAAGTTACGATTCCGATTTTCTCCGATTAAATTTTTAGTTAAAAAATTAGGTATTTTCCCCCTGTTTTTTTTCACCATTTCACTCTGGATGTATAATCTATTTCACAATTTTTATAATAAAATTTTTAGAATAAAAACAAAAAGTTGTAACTGAAATGGTTAACAAAAGTTCGCAAAGCGCTAACCTAGTTGTTTTGAGCAGTGTAGCATAGACCCCTATGAGTAACAACGCTTAGAATCAAATATTTTTAAACTTTTGTGCGAATAACTTGTTACATGGCGGCCCTAGGCACGCGTATCTCCCATGAAAAAATTCAGTATAAACCTATTACGCCTGATTTGTTTATAAAACAAATGAAAAAGTAACTAGAGTAAACGTAATTAAATTTATTTAGTTAAAGCTTTTTTTTTATTTCTCTTTCAGGTTTAATTATTACACTTGCATTTAGTTATAGTTAATGTAGTTAGATATACAACATTATAATTAAGCCTAGTTAAACATATTTTGCATACATTTCAAAAAGATATTAAGATAAATGCACTAAAATAGCATGATGGCAGTACATAAAAAGGGAATTTAATGGTATAGTAAATATTTGATTTAAAAAAAAAATAGTTATCTGTTTTATTATAAAAGATCTTTATTATATATTCTTAATGAAAATAACTGAAACCACACCCACGCTATTAAAACAGCAACAAAAACAATTATTATATATTTTATAAATATATTTAATAGAGTGGTATATTTAATAAGGTGTTTTATTGAATTCTTAGTTAGATACATTGTACTGTTATTTATAACAATTCTTTGCAATTTTTGAAATTGTTTTAAAAACATGAAATGTGTTTTATGCATGAAGTCATATTTTTAAATTTTATCTTTTTTATTGATTTTATAACATCATTTCAATAAGGACTACAAAATTTAAAATAACTTTTAAAAATACTTTTCCACGGCAAATTATTCCAAAGTTAAAGAAAACCTATTTAACACAGTCCACTCTTGCTTATACCGCAGATTCGGTACCAAACACTAATCGGATTTTCAAAAGAAAAGAATTAAAGAGTGTGAGTGGAGACGAAAGTATCGACAGCGTTAGCGTGCGATGGCGCTCGAAGTTTCGTTGGGTGCCCGCTCAGGTGTCGACTTCGACATTTGACTAGGATTCCAAATTACGAAGCGTAACTGGCTGTGTTAAAGCTCCTAAAGGAGGCTAGAAGTAGGCAGCTTTCTGGCTGCCCATTACATTACCCATTGCCCAAGAGTGTGATAGGTTAGCTTTGAAATGCGTCCCACAAAAAGTTTATCTGCTCTATGTTTGTATATAACAACTTTAAAATTTTTATATTCCAAGAAGCCTAGGAATAGGAAATTTTAAAATATTACTTACTTACCTGTCGAATTAAATTTTCTTTTCTTTTATAATTAAGAAATTAAAAAAATATTTAATAATATAATACACTGTTTAAAATCCTGTTGTTTTTGCAGTTAAAAACTGTCAGCTTTGACGCCAGTTAGTAACTGTTTTTTTTACAGTTTAAAACTGTAATTTTTTACAGGAAAACTGTAAAAAAATTCAGTAAAACTGTAGTTATAACACGGAGAAACTATTAATTTAGCAGAGAGAAACTGTTAAATTAGACGTACAAAGAGTCACGTGATTGAGATCATCGTTAAGCACAAATACCCAATGCTAGCCCTAGCGACTGAATACTTTGTTGCAGACGGTTTAGTATTGGGCTCTCACACAAGATGGATAAAAACCGGGCTCAGTCCATACCTCTTCCGGGAACCTCTTGCGTGCGAGCCCAATACTGAACCGCCTGCGACCAAGTAATTTCGCAAGGACTAGTACTTGGTATTTTATTTTGGCCGGCAGAAGCTGTTAAATTAGCAGTTTTTCCCTGTTAAAATTACAGTTTTCCTGCAAAAAAATAAAGTTTTAAACTGTAAAATAAAACAGTTATTAATTGGCGTCAAAGTTAACAGTTTTTAGCAGAGTAAAGTTAAAATTTCAATTAAAAACACTAGTTTCATTCACTAGTAAGTTTAAAAACAACTCTAAAATTAATGGTAGAGGAAAGCATACTTTAAAGTTATTACCTCCCCCCTCCCTTAAACAATATTACCTTCCAACAATCTTTGAGTGTCAAACTTTAAAACGAAACATACCCCAGCCAATTTCACATTAAATTTCCAATACTCTACGATTCTTATCTACAATTCAGCCCTATTTACCTATTCACTGGCTGATGTCACATCGATTACGACAGTCGGAACTCATTCCGTCCCAATACTATTCTCAGTTTGGAAAAGTCAGGTTCATTTAATCGTGAATCCCACTCCGCGGCTCACTGAACTTTCTTGACAGAAATGCAGAAAGTTGGTTACAAACTTGATATTTCTGTTCAGATTCCATTGGTAACATTAATGGGTATCGAGGATCATGGAAGATAGTTGTATATTATATGGATTGTCAACAGTTACTCTTTAAATAAACCACTAGAAATGATTTCTGCAGTTGCTTGTTCGTTTTATCAATAAAAATTATATCTATATTAGAATTTTTGCAGATATCAATAATCAAAAGTTATTCAATTACAGATTGTGTTCAGTTTTTGCATCCTCATCCAGTATAAATTGTGAAAGACACTTTTAAGAGACTTATATTTGATTGGGCTAAATAATTTCTTATTGGTTTCTGTTTTATCTGTTTCTTTTAAATCTATACTTTCAAAAAATCAGGATTAAAAATAAATATTCTAGTATTTGGTGTGTTTTTCAAATGTTTCAGTTGGCCTTTTTATAATGATGTTATTATTTAGACATCGCTATTGTTATATTAAACAGTTTATTAGTAAAGAATGCTATAATATTTGTAGGAGCATAGTTAAGATAAGTTTCATAACACAAAATAACTTTAAATTTTTGACACTTTAGATTTATACCAATTTATTTAAGAACTTATTTATTTTATTCAACAAATTGAAATTTCAAATGCGTTTTTGTCATTTTAGTTCTTCCGCTACTTAATTGTAGTAATTGTAGTTTTGTCTGTGGATAGAAATTCTGAATATTAAATACATTCGCAATCCACCTCTGTCCATGTAATAGTTTAGAATAAATCTTAATTAAAAGCGAACAATAAAGGTAAATATTTATTAAAATGAAGGTAAAAAATCTTAAAATAAATTCTAAGCATTGAATATTGAAATATAGCGAAAAATGCTTAAAAAATTTATGCAACAAAGCGACCCTTAACGTCAAACACTTTATACGTTCTCTTTCACGATCCCCATCGGCTATTTCAGTAGGATTGATATTTATAGCAACCGTTCAACAAAGCGGTTATAAACTGGCTATTACGAGTAATTGCCACTGCAACTGCATCGGCCGATCTCGCCAGAAAAGGCTCGCCCATTAACCCGTCCTCAAGAGGGTTAAAATAGTCCACGATAGCCGGACTCTCTGTGCAATACTTTATTTATAATGCCGATTCCGGATTCCTTAGGTCGTTAATAAGAGGATTTAGATCTCCATCTGAGAGCCATCAAATGGCGAGAAGTTTGGCGAAGTGACGTTGGACCTTTTGGGAAATGGTTTGACTGGGTTGGCTAATTCTTTTTGGGAGTTGGTCACAGCTATAAATGTGTCAAGGTTGGGAACAGAAATGATAATAAAATGTAATTGGCTGAATTCTAGTTTCGATATTCATTAAGTTTGTCTCTTAAAATTTAATTCAATGTATTTAAGTTTAAATATATTTGAAAAATGTGTTCGTATGCATTTTGAAATTCTTTTTAATGTAGTTGCTATTTGAAAAATGGATCAGAATAATATTTATAAGAATAAATACTTAATGTGTTGCGCAGTGCTAAGTGCTTAAATACTTTGATATAAATTTTTATCACTTCTATGAAATCTATGAAAAATATGGCATCTATGAAAAATCACTAAAAACACAGAAATAGTTGTCGACGTTACGTAAGTCAGTAATTGTTTTATGTGTCTCCAGTAGAATTTTCCTTGGAATTGTCTATGAAAACTATTTAAAAATGAATATGGAATACGTGGTTTGCCTAAAAGTTTTTTTTTGCACGTGTTTATGATACATTATGTATCCAAATCTCGTACGTACAATATATATTTAAAATTTTGAGAAGCTTTTCCTCTTTGAAATATTAATTAAAGCACGTGTTGCATATAAATAAATATTTTATTACTGGTTTCCTACAGGGTGCTTATGATTTATCAGTAACCAAGTATTGTGTTTTTGTTCAGACCATATGTATTTTTTATACAATCATTAAACTTTGTTGAAGTTACTTAATAAATATTTTTGAATGTAGACTAAAATTGTATGAAACATCCTCAAATAAGTTTTTTTTTAAGGAAAATTATTTTGGATTTATATTTTCATAAACATTAAAAACTAAAGAAAAACTTTCTCCATTTTCACAAGAAGATTTTAAATGTAAATATTTTGAAATCTATATTTTATGTTGTATCAATTAATATAATTATAGCAAATGACCATAGAAAAATGACATGTGAATATCATGTGCATATCTTAGGTATCTAAATATATATTATGGTTACTCATAATTAAGTTATTCGGTGTTAACTCATAACTAACTTTAAAACGTGGCGAACAAAAAGTTCAAAATAACTTTAATTGGTTCGCAAGAACTGCTAAATAATAACTTGTTCTAATTATACATATTAGAGAGGCCAATTGATCGTTATTTTAGGTAAGTATCAAACCATCGAGTTTTATCGTCAAACTAATTGCATTTTACAGTTGCCATTTTTTAGGAAATGAGTTTTATTTTTAAGTTGGCTTTATAAAGTAATATAGTTATCAGAAAATCCAACGAGAACCCAAGCCTTTAGACTTTAATTTCTATTACGTATTTTCATTAAATTTTACAAATAGAAACAATTATAAACGTGTTGTTAATATGAAACAATGCGAGTCGGAAGATTGTTATGAATTATTTTATCCCAACAAAAATAATTTTTATCAGTCAATTAAACATAGTAAATTTAATTTGTAAAACTTTAATAAAAAGTTTTGATTGGTGTAAAATGTTGCCACGTCTTGTGAAAACAGTTTATGAACTAAATAATTTTTCTGAACTAAATAACTTGGAAACTAAATAACAATACATTTTACATTATTGCATTAAATTCCTTATAATGAAAATGTATAAAATAAGAATTTTCTGGGGCTTGATTGATGAACAAAAATGTAATTCTCTGCATAAAGAATTCGTTCCAAAAATCTTAAACGTTGCTTAATATGTATTTTCAAGAGGCACCCATCAAATGCTAGTTTTTTAATCAATGAAAAAAATAATACCACTTTTAATTATGTATAGAAATCCTATATTAAAGCAAAAAAGTTTAAAAAAACAAAAACAAATTTCACTTGATAAAAGTATTTATTTCATGAATATTACACATTTTCATTCTTACATATATACTTTCCGTTTTCTTTTATAATTTCCAAACGTCAACTTCAACTTCAACCATAACCTAACGGTATTATTCATTTCAGAAGATGAATAAGGAAATAAAGATTCCAACAAATTTACACACAGTTTATCATTAAACACAGTATAAGTATGCCACATTTTTTACATGAACTTTATATGTTTAAAACACCACATGTCATGTTGAATCAGTCAGTTTAGTTTTAAGCGTCATTTCATCAGTTTCCATATTTCTTCATGACTTTTTTTTCATTCATCATTGTGTTTCACGCTCTATATTATAGCCAAGGTTTTTAGCACATAACACATCATGGATGGCCAAATTCATTAGTTATCCTTGTTACCTTGTACTCAATTTTCTTTAACGAAACACCATTCATCTGCACGAAACGTTTATGATTACAGCCTGCAATCATTAGTTTGTTTTCATCAATTATCATAAGTTGTTGTTTAAGAACGGAAGAACGTATAAGGACAACGCATATACATAATTAAGAAATGTACAAGATTTATTTTCTTCACCTAACAGCTTCGACGACACGGCAAAGTTTATAAAAGAAATTCATTGAAGTTCTCCAATTCATCGAGCGAATCAAACTTGAATTTAAGTATTGATTCATATTCAAGGACACAAACGTTCATTCACCACCAGTTCGTCGACAAAAATTCATAGAAAGAACTAAAGAATATCAGTCATTTCCATGATGTCACCGTGAGTTATTAAGTTTTCAAGAGTCATTGTTGTCAAAGTTTCATTGTTCATAAAGTTTCATTGTTGACTCGCATTCAGGATAAAATATTTGTAGTTTTTACAAGTACAACTCCGATGGTTGCCTGGATAACCCAATGAGCAAAGTGTCGATAAATACAAGATCCTTTGGATGTAGATGTGAAACTTCCAGCTACCACGTCACTAAACTCTCCAGAATACTCCGCATCGTACATATCCAACGTATCATTTGTACCTGAAAATAAATAAAATATTAGCATATTTAGGATTTTTTGAAACATTTTAAATAAACAAGTCGATTAAATGTGTAAAATCAGATGTTCAAGATCTATTTTTCAATAATAGTTTATAGGAAAAAAAACACGTTTTAAACCGTTAAAATATTTAATGCTCATTAATAAAACGAAGCATTGCATTACATATGGAAACTAATTTAATTGCTATGTTTTGCATTTAGAATTTAAAAGGAATTAATACTGTTTATGCATCGTCACATTACTTGAAACAAGACTTTTTTTTTCAACATCAACAATAATATACATCAAATAAATATTTTGTAACTGTAACTGTCACATAGAATCACTTTTACTCTCGGATTGAAGTCTTCAGGAAGAGTCGGTTTGAGTCTCGGAAAGAAACTCGTCAAGCAAAGCATATATTTCTAGACTATTAGTTACCGTAATTGTTTATTTTATCTACTTTCTTTCACTTATTCAATCAATATTCTTTATTACTTACTAAATTATTTCGCTGTTCGAAGAAGAAATTGCTGGTCTATAACTATAAGCAAAACTTTTATCACAACATCTTTCTGAATATTTTTTTCGAACAATGATGAAAATGTTTGGAACAAAAATAACAACAATATATTTGTACTCTGTTTCAATTTTTTACGTTATAAAAGCATTGTGGAATCAAAAATCTATAATTGGCATAATCTAATTATCAAGTTTAAAAAAACAATACATCCTGCTTGGAAACGTGTGCTGAAACTGAAAAATAAGTGCGACTCACAAATGAAAGAAAAATAAAGAAAACAAAGTCGAACAAAATTGTAGAGCTACGTCAACATCGAAACCAAACTCGATTTTCAAACTTCTTTACCCCGGACACTCCAAACATTTTCTTATATTTTTATACCTGAAACTCTCTCTTATTTTTCTAAAACTTGAAAAAATTATATCTATATGTAATTGAAGCAATACACGATTCCAACGGTAGAAATAAGTTCCTTTGCCCTGAGATAGAACAAGACGTTGAACAATTTTGACGCGAATCGAATGCATGGCACGTTCTGATAAGAATCGATCATACACCAGACGTGTCTGTGCATTCGTGGACTGAAGACCGAATCGAAAGAGGAATATCCTCCGGGACTTCAATTCCTTTTTATACCCGTGGCCTGACTTTCGATCAGTTATTTTTGAATTGGAACAAAGAAATTCGTAGTATGTGGTTAAAGGCAATAAAAATATATAATTTAATAATCTGGAGAACGTTTTCATATTTTTGTGATGTGTATGTATGTTTTGAAAATTCACGAAAAATTTCAATTAAGTTATGAGTGAAACCGCATTTGTAAACAGAAACTTATTTCACGTACTTCTTTGATTTTTTATCATTTTAAATTCTCAAAGGATTTTAAAAGAATTGCTTGCTTTTATTTTTGTGATTACGATTAAAAATATTTTTATGAAAAATATTTTCAGCAGTTATTTTGATATTTTATTGTAAATATTGTCTAAGAGGTTTTTAAAACATTCTCTAACGCAAACTTTTTATTATCTATTACCCAATGCCTAGGAATTTTTTCTACCTGGTTTTAAGAATCGGGGTTACAATTGTCATAGAAGTCTTACCTGTGAACCAAAACAGAATTCATGTCTTTAGTTCCGGGCATTTATATGTTTTAACTCTTCCCACCCTATAGTTAAAGGCTTTTATTCTTAAAGTTGAAGATAAATAGTTTGTTAGGACTAATTACGCTTTTGCAATTTAGCTATCACTGCGAATGGGGTAAGTTTGGTCAAAGCTTTTTAAATTGATAACTTTAATCTATAGTATAACAATTAATATTAATTTATAGCTAATAACACCAAAGCCTGTCATACTTATTTATTATATGGCATGCTGCTTAAATGAATGTAATCTACAGATTTTATTGAATATATTGACGCAAGTAGCATTTCTCCATCTTAAGTTCACATGCAATTGGTTCTTTTAATACATCCGATACAATGGCAAAAGATAGATTTATTTCCAAGAACGTCTCATGAATAGCCCAATGCAAATGTGCGACTATAAACCTGATGCTCATTTAAATATACAGTTCACTTCTAGAGCACATTTAAATATTCCAGCTCACTTCTGCTTCCTGTGAAGTTTTATAAGACTTGTAAGTGTCTTGGGAATTCGCAGTTTAAATGGATACTTGCACAAGGAGTCATGCACCGGTTGTTACTAAAAGCTTAGTAATATTCCGACTTTTATATTCGATAGATGGGTATAGTTAGAAAGCGTTTTCATAATGTCCGATTGCACAAATTGTAATTGTCAAACTAGACGCGTTTCAAAGAAGTATGCTTGTTATCTCAGTTGTTATACTATATGGTAAGAATAATTTTACCTCAAGTTAAATCCTTTGGTCTTAGTAATCCGAAATTGGCCCCCATGTGATGTTTTTAAGGCGGAATGAAAGTGGTATCTGGGTTTCAAAACTGAAAACTTGTGTGTTAGTCCAACGAAAAATACTTTTCTAAGCCAAATAACTATTTCTTTATTGAATATATTTGCAGATCTTTTTAACTCGATAAATATAGTTGACTTAAATGTCTTAATAATACCCTTTTTCGGAAATTAGTTTGAGTGTTTTGCAAAAAAAATATGTATTGAAATTTAATAAATATATGTTTGGACCAATTTCAAACTGTGGCATTATAGAGACGTTTTAATCAGCTATATTTGTCATATAAACAAAACCATCCGCAAAAGTATTTAATACTTCTGGAGTTGATAAGATAATTATTATTGGCTGATAACAATTATTTTTATTAACTAGATTTTTTTTGCAAACAATTTGACATACATATACTATCGGCTAAACACAGCAATTCCTCTGTCATTCAAAAACCTGATGTTAGCTAAGCTATGCCCATCATAACTTCATATGGGATCTGTAAAGTCAACTCATCACAAAAAATTTCAATTTTTTTTAAAAAAAATTAGTAAAATTGTTCAATCAGTACTCCTATTAAATATTTCGGAAAATAGCTTTCCAGTTAATTTACTTGAGATATTTTAGTGCAGTCACCCAATACTTCACAATCGTTTTCATAAGCACAAGTAGTGAACAATAAATGAGCTGAAATGTAAACATTTCAACAAAACAATAATTTCAGATATCCTATTCTTATTGGGTCTAGTAGGGTTGGCATTTAGATTTACTAATTTACATGGAATTCCCTAAGAGATTGAAATCTGTGAATTTGAAATTGACTTATACTTAAGAAGTAGGAGTAGAATTCATTGTGATGCAAATTATTTGCTGTGAAGCCTGATATCAGTGACTTTGACACTGTGGGCGTATTGTTTGAAGTGATACCATGCTTGCTTAAAGTTCACAGTTTAGTTTCTGTCCGTGTCTTGCTTGCATTGAGTAGTTGAAACAGTCTTTTGGGATACGAATTTATTTTGACAGTTTGAACTTAAGAAATATATATTTGATGACTTGACAAACTGGTGTATCAGCAGAAATAAGATATAATTAAATTGCCTTTTTTTAAATCAGGGATGTATTTACAGTTTATTTTACATTAAAGTATGTGGCGGCTTTGTATAGAATTTATTTAATTCGTATAAACTTCAAATACCTGAAAAAATTATTAATAATAATTTGCTGAATAAATATGTAAATGCCAATACTTCAATCGAAAAAAAAAAGAATTTTTAGAAATTGACATTTCATTTAATATTGAAATATTCAAATTAATATGTCGCCAATAGTAGAGGAAAAAAATTAATAAATCCCATTTCGAGTGACGGTTTACAACTTATAGAAATTTCAATTTTTCTTTTTAAATTCCAAGATTGGTTGGAAGATTCCAAGGCTTACGCGAGTGTGTAAATTTTGAACATTATTCGTAATTTTTTATGCTATCTTAAGGAGACAAGGAAGTAATAAAATAAGTTAAAAATTAAACGACTTGAAAAAATATTTAACTTAATTAGCTTATGCTTTTAAATATCGTTAGAGCCTTAGCAAAGGCTATTTCTGAAAAGTTTTCAAAAAATATAATTATAGTAATTATAATTATTAAAGTATTGCGTATGAAAATTTCACTATTGCATTTAAAAGCAATGTTTGCTCGTTAAGTATTCAAAGGAAAAATGTCAAGCAAATCCTTTTCATAAAATATAGAAATTCAATAGTAAAAATAGTTAATTCATAAAATAATTATGTTTGTTTTAATTAGCAAAAGATTTTATGTGATGTAGCTATTTTCTAACAATTATTTTAATATGTACTTCTCAATTTTACTAAATATAAATGATCACAATAACTTTAATAATATTTGTTAAGTTTATTTTTTTCTAAAATAATGATAATTTATTTTAAGATATTTTTTTAAAATTAAAATTGCTTGAAATTTCGCAATGTTAGAAGGAATAATTTATGTGCACCTTTTGGGCAGCATACAATAACACCCTCTATTATTTCATGAATTAAAATTATTCTATATACTATTCACTTCCAACAAAAACATTGCAATTTTTAAGTATTATCTTTGCGTTGCGTTTTGGGTGCCGTTGGCAGGTTTGGCTCGTCTCACTGAACTGATGTATAAAACTACGATCGCCGCGCCCCAGTGTGCCTGTTAGTGCGACGATAATTAATTCAACACCAAACCAAACCAATAATTATCTTTTAAGTATCTCTTTAAGTATTTATATATAATATAACCATACTAGATCTCTCCTACCATGTAGTGGAGTAGAATTATTTCAAATTCATTCAATTATTCAGTTTGTGGTACAAAACCTTACGAGTGGTTAAAATCGTTTACGTCCTGCAAATGTTACAGCTTTGTGGAAGATATTCACGTATTTATTGTAAAGAACAGTTGCTTTATCCTCATGTTACTTTATCGTAATTATATATGTATTTTTACTAAATGGCTATATGCTAGTTAGCTGTTATTTTTCAAATTAATTCTAATGTTTTTAATTGGCATAAAATATCGAAGTTAAAAGCTTAGTTAAGCTGTATTGCTCCTTTATTTCAAATATTTTTTTTTCAATTTTTTGTGCATTGCAAGCCTTACATAATATAATGTTATTATATAATTATATATTGGTATTTTGATTTTGACAAATAAGCTAGAAAATTATTCAATGCCTCTTAACTTGAGTTGAAGTATTATATAGTACAATTATAAATCACAAACCAACGAATCCCCTGGTTTCCCCACAATTTGGAGAATACGAAAAACAACTCAATGACTAGCTCTTCAACATCATACCTTCCGGATGGCATAATTCGGAAACGTCTGTTAACCGAATATTTACACGAGCGGTGAGTATTGCAGCTTGCGTGTGATGCCCGAGGCGTATATATCCGAATGACAAATGCAAATGAACGCGTGTATGCGGCCCTCATTTAAATATGTCTAAATGCGGCAGCAGGTTTGTGTGAATGATTAGCAATTTCGCATGTCTCTCGGCTCACGTCTTGATGCACAGATGGTGATGTACACGATGATGCATGTCCGACCATGAGTTGCTGGGAAGAGGGATAGTGAAGAAATGAACAAGCAGTTCTTTTATTGTTGTGGGATAGAACCGGAACATGTTCGTTTGGTAGCATTCAAAAATTTCAGTTTCAAATGCTCGGATTGGTCTGCCAGATGGTCGTATAGTGGATTGCTGTTTTTAATTTATAGTAAAGGACTTCTATTGTGAATGAATCATCATTATTTATTAAGAATAGAGACGTAGCTAGGTTATTTACAAACTTGTGAGAGGTGACTCACCTTAGAGAAAGAGTGCTAAAAGCTAAACGGTGACTTGCACGGATTACAGAGAATATACACTTTTTTCAAGTTTTCAACGTCTACATCATTTCCGAATGACAACAAATGTTCTTGTTTTTCTTCAATGGTGGAGCAATGTGTACACTCTTTCAACAAACGAGCGATTTTAACTTAGTCTGAGTTAATTTTCACTTCTCCATGCACTTCCAATATAGGTGTGAATCCTTTGCATGTTAAACCTGCGACTGGATCACTCCAAACGCTTGATTTTAACTCACTGAGTTAATATTCACTTCTTTCCAGTGTCGAAAATGCACTTCCCCTACATTATTCTATTTCACTCTTTTGTTTTAAGAGTGTATCTGAGGTCGGAAGTCAGGGTACACTAGAGCAAGACGTGGCCGGTGATGTAGGACATCTTTGGTGCGGGGGCGATCAGGGGGCAGCGTGCAGGTGGATACGTGCTCCGGTTGGAACGCAGAGTGGCCCAAGAAATGTAGGGGCTCTGGCGGAAGACGAGGTTCAGCTGGACAGGGAATGGGACTTCCCAAGTAGCACAGCAGCAATTTTGGCCAATGTCGCAAGAGTATCGGCCAAACTTTAAAATATTGGATGAAATCGATCATTTTCTACCGATTTTAACCAGATTTCCCCGTTCTTTGAGGCTTCATAACGGAAATTACGAAAAGTGCAAAACTTAATTTTACTGCAATTTTATAGTATTTTGCAGGTGTAAAAGGCAAATATTATGTTTCGCAATATTTTTCAATCAGGAATTATAGATTTTAATTTTTTTGAAATAATATTCAAACCAATGTTGCACCCTGATATTGCCCAGCGTCTGTAAAACGCAGTCCATTATGAATTGAGCAATGGGTATGAGCCGAGATTGGCCGATACTGCTGTGCTACCTGGGCTCCGGCACCCGGGAGAAGTCAATAGTCAATCGGCGAGACGTGGTCTTGCTAGCTACAGAGTCAGATGAATAAGTGAAGTTCACTCTTAGTCCCTCAGTCAATCAAGGGATGGTGAACCCGTCATTCGTTGGATCTTAAGCCCCGACGCTTCCCTTCCCGCATATCTTAAGAGAGACCAATCGAAACTCCGACCTCTGACCTCCTACTTACAATGACTTACAAGACATAGTGACTCTTCTTGTCTAGTCACTCAAAGTAAGGAGTCAAGGTGTCATGTGGGGGATGTCATCACTTGGCAATATTCTTAACAAGTAATGATGATTCACTCACAATGGAGTCCTTTACTAATTAAAAACAGAAATCCGTTATACGACCATCTGGCATGGTCTTATAAAGTGTCTGATTAAGTCCTTGCAACACCTTTTTCTAGTACAAATGAAAAAAAAATCTATATATACCTACACACATTTTGCTAAAGTAATGCGACAAACTTTCCCAGTTGACTATTTAAAGTCCCTTATATGATGTTGGAGATGAACACTGTTATGTAAGTTTTGTAGTATAGAACTGTGTTAATGTAACGAAGTCGATCCCATAGCAAAACATAGCCCCATAGCCCCTAAAATAAATTCGAGATACATCTTATAAATTTACTTCGTTACTTCTTTAGGCTCCTGAGCTTTGACGGGAACGTTTATCTCCAGAGAACATTATGATAATTTGTATTTTTTTGTGAATTTAATTTTAAAGTGAATATCTGTTTTATATTATGACTAGTTGTAACTGATATCCACATCCAGCTCTTCTAAGTGAGTTCAACCGTCATGCCATATAGGGCTCTCTATTTCGTATTGAATATATCTTATCTAGGAACGGGTGATAAAAACAAGAAACACTGTGTTTGAACAAAGTCACGCGCGCCACCACACACACAAGCTGAAATGGGATTAATTTTGTGACGAGTGACGAGTTAGTCTACAGGGGAACTTTAAAGTTTGCAAATGTCATTTTAGCACTGAAAGAAGATATTATAAGCATCTAAATCTTTCTGCCTTTTGTGTGTCAAGTACTTAGTGGGAGTGGGACCTAGACTTAAATGCGACAAGGGATTACATGAAAGTGAAGTATTTCGAAATGTATAATTTTCAGATTTATACAGGATGTGTCATAAATTAATGTTTCCAGTTTAAGAGGCTGTATTAGTGAATATGCATTAGAATCTTAAGTAAATTTAGTATTAGATCTACAGTTATACTTCAACCAAGACAACTTCCATTTCTTATATATTATTTCTGCTTAAATAATACGATGGTAAATTAATATTTCATAAAAATAAAGGTTGAACCGAAAATTCGGCAATTGTTAAATTTTTGGTAAACATTTTTACATTTGTTGAGATAGTAGTCCTCAAACTATTATTTTAAGGCATATAATTCGTTGTTGTTTTATTGTCTCCTTGTTCCTGTTACAAAGACCAGTTTCATGATACCATGGCACTCTAATAAAGCTAGGGTCATATGGGGGAATTATGGATCAAAAAATCACAACATCCTATTTTTTTCTAAAGTATGAAAGATAGAACGATTTAATTTTGCATGGAGTAAGCTTAAATAATTTAGAATTTATTTAAATAATCACTTTACGTAAAACTTAATTATTATTAGTTTTATTTTAATTATTGAGTGATCAGGAATTACCCGGGTTTGGGCAATTATGGATCACACATCATGAGGGGGTAATTATGGATCACCCTTTTTTTTTATAGTAATGCATATTAAAAGTAAATTAATTTTTGGTTGCAGTTAAAATATAATTCAAAAGCAAACTTTAAACGCCTAAATTAACTTTTTATTAATTCTTTCTCAGAAAAAAATTAGACTTTATCGTTTGCTATTTTTTTTTTTTTGAACTCGAAGAATAATGATGATCTTTTTTAATAAATTATGCAATTTCCCATTTACATTCTTTCGAAAATTCGGTTATTTATCGTTTGTTAAATTAATTTACAGTTCGAAGTATCTCGAAAGTTTCTCGTAGTTTAACGAAATGAAAAGAGTCAAAATATGAATAAAATGGAATTTGCATGTTATTTCAATGTAGATGAAATTTTTTGTTATTTAAATTTTAAATAAACTTTTAATTCGATTTTTTTAATGAAATTTGATGCAGCCTAATCTGATTTTTGCGTTTCAAAATGACGTATACCTTAGCTAAAAACACATGAAAAATTAAAAAATATCACTGATCTAGAATTACCCCAGTGATCCAGAATTACCCCAGTAAAACTGGGGGATAAATCGATATACCTTTAAAATTATTAAAAAAATAATTATGAAAAAATTTATATCGGAATGAAAAGCTTAGACCTTTCTATTGAAAAATAGCACCAACAATAGTTAGTTCAAATATGTTTCTCCAGTATGATCTTAAAAAAAATCATGTTTTTCAAAGACAATCTTTTTTGAAGATGTTTTTATAGTAGTGTAAAAAGTATTTTTTCTATTATTTGCTGCAGAGTTACATTGTTTTTGAACTTGATATAAGAAAATAATGTATAAGGATGATTGCATAAATAAATTTTTTTTTCTAAAAACCATTTTAATCCTTAAAACTTAGTGATCATTATTTACCCCGAAAGAGAGTGATCCATAATTCCCCCATGACCCTATATAGTTCGTTATTCTAATGTACACTTCACTACACTTATAGAAGAACATTTTATCAAAATTAACTTAACATGCATTTTTTCGATTTTTTTTTTACATTTGTCAGATTTCGAGTTTGAAATAAGTGATTTTTCAAACTTGCAACAAAACATGTTTTCGAGCATAAACAATGTTTCGAAAAACAGTTATAATCTGTGCACTTACTCTCTTCAATTATGATTTCTCCCTCAACGTTTGCCTCGATCTTGAGAAAAGCGGAAATTTCCACCTCGAAAGCCTCGTTGGAGTAGTGGGGGAGGAATTTGGGGATCTCACGCTCCTCCCTGATTGGTCCGCCTCACCATAGCAGTCCACCTAAGGGAAAAAGGAAATGGTGCACATTAATTCAGAAAATGGTATTTATAGAGTTGGGGGTGTGGGGTTGGTACATATATATCCCGGATGGTATGCTTGATCAGAGAACCTCTTATAAGCCTTCCATCAAGTAAAAAAGACACAGAGTTTTTACTATCACAGAAAAAGGACGTACACACAGGGCGAAGTCGTTACTCGAAACCGCTCCCGTTACAAAGGGCAGACTGCAGGCCGGCGATGCTAACCACTCTGCCGTCAAAGCCCTTTTATAGAGTTAAGGTAGGCGAATACCCAAAATTCCAAAATTTTTACCATTACTTTAATCTTTTCCAAATTTGGCATATTGATTTCAAATATAATGAACAATGCTTTTTGGGCAATTTTTTTTTATTTCAATATAATTGATTTATTTTAAACGGTGTTTTTCAACTAAAAAAAGGGGGTTACGCCAACACTTCTAGCATAAAATTTTTTACATTAATTTACCTGAAATTTTTCACAGATGCTATTTCAATATATATCTGTGCCATGAACCTCTAACATCTGGTGTTAGTATACAAGTTTTTTTTTAAAAAATGTCCAAGTGTAAGTTAATCGAAAAAAATCCTTGTTTTGTGGTTAATTTATAACATTTTCCTTAATAACTTTTTTTCTTGTAATTTGTATGTAACTCTAGAGGGTCATTGCATGCATCAGTTCAAAACGAAGAATTTAACACATAATGAATGTTCATAGGATGAAAATTCAATGTGGTAGACTTGTTGGCATAAACCTCTTTTTTTTTGTAGAAAAACACCGTTTAAAATAAATAATTTATATTTAAATAAAAACAAAAGCCTAAATAGTATAATTCATTATATTCGAAATCACTATGCCAAATTTGGAAAAGCAATAGTAAAATTTTGTTTAGCAATAGTAAAAATTTTTGGAATTTTGGGTATTCGCCTATCTTAAGAAGAAGATGGCGATACTGAATTGTCAAAATCCTATACAAACATCGGTTTGCCAAGTGAAGCCATTGATAGCTTTGTAGTAAGTCCAAACAAACGCTCCCATTGAATTATTTGGCGATATTCTAAAGTTGAGTTTGTCTAGCTTTTACATCGAATTAGCGATATTCTGACTATCTAGTAATAAAATTTAATTATAATGTATTTTTCGCACCTGTAAAGGATTTACTTGCTACATGTGCAAATTCAGATCTCTTGCTACATCTTACAATTATTGACAAAACAGTCTTCAAATTAATGACTTTAGTGAATATTGTTCTGCCCTTGCAGAATGAACTAATATTGCGTGAAGGGGTTTGAACAGGCCTAATGGAGTTTTCTTTGCAACTTTCTGATGTATTTACTATTATTATAGCTCCAAGTATCTCCCTCTTTTTAACTCTATGTTGACATTGGATATGTATTTAGGATTTATTTGGATTGCGGATAAGATCCAGTTTAAAATCAATGAAGTTAATTTTTTATTTGAAAAAGAAGAGACATAAGAAGTTAATTGCAATAAAATCATTACTTAAGTAATAATGCTTCATACAAGGCATCATAGAAAAAATTAACTGAACACATTTCAGAAATAGAATATTGAACCTGTTTCAAACTAATGAGTATTCTATTAAGGATTATTGCACATTGACAAATAAACCACATTCAGAATTAAGCGAAGTAATTCATAAATTGCAGATATTGGGGCTGAAGTACTAAGATAACATGTTTGCGAATGTGTTGACAAATTATTTGCAATTACGGTTAAGATTCTGAGCTAGGATACTTTGTGTAAAAGACGTTTCCAATTAAACTTAAGTTATTTGGTGTACTTTTGAGCCCGAAGTAACTTTGGGATTAACCCTGCAGATGACGATGTATTAAGTTGTTTAAAAAATTAACAGTTTTCCCGGTGAATTAGGTTAGTACTTGTAATCCTGAACATTAAAACATTAAAGGAAATCGACATTTTTATTATTATTAAGCAACCAAGTTTAGTTTCAGATATCTAGGAAGCAATATTACCAAGAGTCAACTTATCTAAAAAAACACACTCATCATCGACTAAAGTTAACTAACTAAACAATCGAATAAGAGTTAAATCTAACTAAGGAGCAATAACTAATAAGAGCAATACTAAACCACTTGCATATTGGGTATGTATTTTTCATTATATAAAGTTTTAAAAGCTTAAAAATTAGTTTTCATATTGAATATTTCGTTTTTGCAGTTGGCATTTCTTCAATTTTGTGTATTTATGCATATAAAACATTTAAAATTATTAATACAATTATTACAACTTCTATAATCTTCTACCGATGTTTGTTTATTTAAACTAATTGGATATTTTGGTTATGTACAAAGTTATATATATTTTGGAACATAGATCAGTGCAAATATATAAAATGTTTCAAGGATGTTTACAAAGGAAGTTTTCTTCGAAATATTATGCTTCTAATAAGAAACACATGGAATTTTTAACAATAACGCCTTCTAGTACGCCACCAGTAAAATAAAACTTTCAAGTAGCTTTTACAATATTACCAGATAAGATAAACATTGAAAAATGTCAAAGTAATGTTGACAGATTATTAGTTACAAGCGAAAAAAAGGAAAAAGTATTTTTTTCTTTAACTTAATTGTAGTGCAAACTCAAGAAAGTGAGAAAAAAAAACTTTAGGAGAAAATTATATTAAATTATTTAGTCATTTAAATATTTTTCGTATTGAAAATGGTTATAAATTACACACACACAAAAGTGAAAACTCATTTTAATGTATAGTAATTTACAATGTTAAATGTAGGCTTCCATGATAAATAATGCAAGTCGTAATTGACACTTACGTGGAAATAAATGTAGAACACACTTAAAGTGATTATTCTGTGATTTTGAATATACATTATATGTTTCTAACGTATTTGTTTAAATATTTACTTAGACATTATAATATTATTAAATTCGGAAAATACTTAAGACGAATATTTACTAATGGATTAAAATAACGAATTTAACAAGCATATTGAGAGACAGCTTTAACATACATTTTTCGCTGTAAAATTAATAATAAGACTTTTTTCAAGCGTCAAAACCAAATAAGCCAGAACAGCACCAAAAGCTTTTATCAAATCAATGTGTTCCTTTTACACTAAGTGCTCTAATATCTGTGTTTGAAAGCTCCGTAAAAAGAATATCAATATTACTTGAGCAAACCTTTTCTCTGACGATAATGGTTAGTTATCTTCTTTTCACCCGCAAATAAAACACATCAATGAAATGAAATACTTAACGTGAAACTACAAAATAGAAGAAACCTACCCAAATCCCCTTTTGTGACTTGTGCCTTTTTTGCACAAAACTCCCCTTTTCTTTACTGTTTAATAAATGTTAAAA